>QEOT01123184.1:0-50162 GCA_003123785.1 Pterocarya stenoptera | reverse complement strand
GCTCATTCCTGTAGGAGCTATTAACCACCCTGTTTGTAGAATCAGTTGCAAGTATATGAGCAGAAACAAGTCCTCCAAGAACTCTTATGTTGCACTACACAATAACGACAAAGTGGAAAAGAACACCATTAAAACACTTTGAAAGCAACTGCTATCCAGCAAATGTTGCTCCTTGAATGATTCCAGAAATAGAAACTATAATCATTGGCTTCATCAGGTTTGAGTAATCTATAATCATATTAAATGAAGCTTTAGAATCAACCAAACTGAAGTTTTTCCAATAAGTATTCCAATCACATACCTCAAAAAGATTTATCCTTGCATCGACATTGAATGTTAGATTTTCAGAAAGCCAAAGTACGGCCCTTTCAAATTCAGTGTTGTTACCCAAAATAACAAGGCTGAGAGAGAGAGAGAGAGAGAGAGAGAGAGAGGGAGAGGATTTCATATCAGAAATAATAATCACACCATATAAAATGAAATTTAGCATAAATTATTGCAATGACTAGAAACACAACAATACTAATTGAAGAAACGCATCCACATGTTATACCTGGATAAAGATTCAACAAGTGTAAGGGCAGATCCATTATAGTTTTGTGGTAAGTGTTCAAGCTGTAATTGAGAAAACAAAATCTTTATGGTTCCCTTCGTAACCAACTATCCATGAATCCTAAATAATGAAAATTACCTTCAGATTTCCAAGCTCACTAAGAGAGTCAGTGAAAGATTTAGTAAGAGGCTTTAGTTCATCATGCTGCAAGGGATATAACAAATTACGATGTAATGAGATGGAACCAATATGCCAACTTGTACATACATCATTGAAGATCACAAACTGACCGGGAATGCATGGGCCAAGTAGTTGTCATATGCATGGTAAAACCTGAAAAGAGATATAACGAAGACTGTTACATTTCTACTAAATATTCCCTAAATGGTAGATGCCAATATAAATTTGTAACCACATGTTTCTCACCATTTTTCTTTTTCTCTTTGTTCAAAAGGCAAATCTATGTAGAAATTGCAATGAAGATAGCCATGAACACAACAGGAACAAATTATGTAAAAGCCTTTTATTTTACACTTTAAATGCTTCAAAGGAACCCTTATTACTCCAGTGTTTTCCTGAGTAAGCAATGAGAATCCGATTATCAAGTTTCCTATGATTTTTTTATTCTTAGGAAAGAAGTACTCAGCCGGACTCAACCAAACCACATATATTCCCAATACTCATAAATTTTAAGAAAAGTCGAGATTAGAAATAAAATTGTCCCAACTAATAGGGGCTAAAAACAAAAGACAGAGCACCAATCTACCTCCAACTTCAATCAGACACCAAGCATTTGCCCATACAGATATCGACGCGTATTCCCTATAAAACTATCCTAGTGCCAAGAAAAATCCAATCAAAACCCAAACTTTACAATCACTAAGAAGTTAGCAAGCTAAACCCTCGAAGTACCCGCAAAAAGTTTACCTCTATAGATAAATTCAACGCGCACATAAGCGCAAGACTAAAATGAAAACTCGTCAGTGCAAAAAAATTAATACCAACACGAAAGCAATGGAATTGAGCCCAGAATATGAATTGGGTGAGCGAGAAGCCTTTCTGGCCTTACATCTTGCGAACTTTCTCTCTCATCTGTCTCTTCCTAGCAGCCCAACGGTGATCGAGCTGAGATGTGCACGGGTTGAAGATGGCGGGAGAGATCACGAGGAACAGGAACATCCATGTCCAAGCAGAGTTGCGGAGCAACATGGTTTTCGTTTCGGTGTTCAATTCCAATGCGGAGGCTGTTGTAGTGGATCGTCTTCCAACAACGAAAGATGGGACTCGCGCTGGACCGTAGCAATCAATTATTTGATGAGAGTAAGGCCTGGTGACACCCTTGTCCAATTACGTGACGCCACCTAATGCAAAGGGGTCCTACACCGGCAGGTGATAATCACGACATGTCACTGGGTCTGCCAACGCGTATCCTTCTTTTTTTTGTTTATTTTTTATTTTTCCTAAAGAAATCGAATGTTTTATCATAGATTCATAATTAATCTCGTTTAATACAGCTATTAATATGTCATAAATAATCTTATTAAAATTTATTTTTTATTACTTTTATTTTTTATTAATTTGCAAAAGTAAAAAATAAAAACCACGATAAAATATTAAAATGTTCGTAGTGTAAACGTAGTAATTGTTTATTTATTTTCAAACCCGTGAGTGGATTATGTGTACTATTATTGGTGTCTGCAACTTTTTTTTTATTTTTGAATCGAGAATCCATAATCTTTCATATATAAAGTAGTTATTACAATTATTATACTCGAAAAAAACCCCCCCTCAGGGCCATCCTCTATCCAGATTAACTTCTCACTTGAATTTATAGTAAAACAAATTAGGGGTGCTATCCGCCCCAATTTTTCCCATACCTTGCATCTATCCATGTGGGGGCGGGGTACCCTGGCTGCTTCACAAGGTGCGGGAGTGGACCCCTGCCCCCAGTTCAATTATTTACGTCCAAAATGGTCCAGAATCTGTTTTTGAGCCACTTTGGGCCCATAATATATTTTTGGGCCCAGATTTTAACTAAAAAAATAAATATATTTAAAAAATAAAAACAAAAAACAAAATATATAGATAGAACTATTAACTATATACTAAATTTCAACTAATACTATTAACTAATTAAGTAATAATCATCACTAAGGCACTAAGTTATTACAATTTACAATTATACAAATTAAGAGAACTAATAATCTATTACAATATTACAAACTTATATAAAAATAGTAAATATTACAAATTGTACTATTAACTATTGTAGCAACATTACAATTAATGGTAAATTAACAAAATCATAACATTTCAATTTGATCAATTTCAGGTGGCGCCGTGGCAGTGAGTTTACTGAGTGGTGAGTTGTGTCAACTGCTGTGAGACTGAAAATCAAGATCATAAAAGTTAATAAGTTATAAAACCTGAAATATTAATAACTTAAAAATAAATAAATAAATTAGAATTATAAAGTTATAAAGATGAAACAAAAACTTAAAATACAAAATATTAAAAGCACCAACCAAGATGAGATTGGGCCAATGGAATTTGGGATGAAGATGAGGCAGATGAGCATAGATCGGTCATTAGGAATCAGGATTCGGCATATGTATATTGAGAATATAAAAGCTAAAAAACATACAAGCAAAATAATTAGATACTAAAATATTATATAAAATTATAAATGTAAAAAATAATTAAGGGACAAATTGTGCAAACCATGACAATAGTGGGTCCAATACACAAAGTCATACTGCATTGGAGGTAGTTGTAGACGTCGTCTCGTGTATCACTATAACAATTAAATTTGAAATGAATACTGATTAAATGAAAATAAGAAATTAGAAAATGAAATTCAAGTTCCACGATTACCCGATTCAGGCTAATCACCACCTTTCTCCTCGACGTCAGCCTCCTTAAACTCAAGAATATTTGAAACATGAATTGGAGTTCACTTGATCCAATTCTGTGTGCAAATCAAAGCTTCCATAGTAGTAGGAGTTAATGAATTCCGAAATGAATCCAATACACGTCCTCTGATGCTAAAAGCTGACTCTGAGGTTACGGTGCTAACAGGGATAGCCAAAATACTGCCAGCTATCTCTGCAAGGATAGGATACTTCATGACATTTATCTTCTACCAACTTAATATATTGAAATCTCGTGAAAATGGCTAAAGGTCCACTGCCAAGTATCTGTTTATCTCTGACTGAGCCTCTACAGAACCTTCGGATGAAGGGGGTCTGCTCCAACCTCGACTTCTGGAACTTGTGGGGGGTAGGTGTAGGTGCCACAATATTATCACCCCGCAGGACGGTCAACTCATCAAATAATCTACTAAAAATTTTTCGAACCCTTGCTGCAATAAGCTCTGCCCATACTGCAATAAGGACTGTAAAGCTTTCTTCAGTCACACTTTAGCTCTTGGGCTTTGACATTATAATAGAGTACAAGTATGGGTGAGACAGTGTGGTGGCATATGCTTTGTCTAGACAAGATGGTGTGGGAGAGCAACAAGGAGGGTTAGCTGTAAGTTCGCACCCGATTCCAAATTGGGTTGAGGTCATCAAAGATAAAGTTTCTAGCAATTCCGAATTACCTAAATTAAAAAACAAAATCAATAGTGGAGAAGCAATGGGCCTGTGGAAGTTCACAAGTGGTCTTTATACTCTTCAAAGATCGGATCTACTTGCCATGAGACTCTAAGTCAATTGTCGATCTTCTTAGCCAATTCCATGGATCATTCCATAAAGGATACCAAAAGTCATACCAACGGGTCATGGAGAATTTCTATTGGGTAGGAATGAAAAAGTAAACATTAAAGAGTACATCCTGGCTTGTGATGTGTGCCAACATAACAAGTATCTAATCCTTCTTCGACAGTATTATTGCAACCTTTACCCATTCCTATTAAGATTTGGGAAGCTATCTCCATGGATTTCATTGGCGACTTACCAAATCCAAGGGAAAGACAACCATATTGGTCGTGGTGGATAAGTTGTCCAAATATGGGCACTTCTTGGCTTTAAGTCATCCATATACGGCTCTTGAAGTTGCTCAATTAGTTTTTGACCAATTTTTTTGATTGCATGGGCTACTTAAACTATTGTCTGCGATTGGTACACGACATTTAAGAGTCTATTTTGAACAGAGCTATTTTGACTCCACAACACTAGTTATAATTTTAGCTCTACTTACCATCCTCGAATAGATTTTCAAATGAAAATGGTCACACAGGAGAGATGTACTTAAGGTGCTTTACATGAGCTCGACCTAAGGAATGGGTAAGTTGGTTAGCTTGAGTAGAGTACAATTACAACACTACCTGACACTCTATTTTGAAAAAGACTTATTTTGAGGTCATATATGGTCAGGAACGCCTTACATTTCTGTTATATATTCCAAGAACGGCCAAGGTAGCATTTGTGGAAGAAGAGATAAATAAGAGAGATGTGATACTACGAGAGTTAAAGGATCACATACGTTTGACCCAAGAGCAATTGAAGGTGTATGATTGGCATCATTGGGAGGTTGAATATGAAGTGGAGGATTGGGTCTATATGAGGTTACACCCTGTTGAACCCAATGTTTCAAGCATCATATAATTAAATATCTACATATGAATTTTGATGATAACAAACAAGTTCAAGAATCAATGAATCTCAAATTCAAATTGTACACATAATGGAACCAAGCACATTAACATATCAAGCATGAACAAAAAAGGGAACAAATTTACAAATAAAGTTCTTAGAGTAAAGTTTGTACATCTCTTTCAAAATTCGAAAAAGGATTAAGACTCAAAAAGAATATTTTCTTATAAAACATCAAGTTGTATTTTTCACATGTGCATGATATGATTAAAAATTTAAATTTTAAAAATTTGAAAGATGATTGATTGGCATCTCTCATATGTGCATGATAAATTTAAAAATTTTGAAATGTGATTGAATACTCTTTTTGACGTATGCAAAAGGTAGTTGCTTTTGTTTAAAAATTTGAAAGTTAATTGATTGTTATCTCTCACATGTGCATGATAAGTTTTCAAATTTAGAATAATGATTGATGCTCTTTTTGACATATGCAAAGGTAGTTGCTTTTGTTTAAAAATTTTGAAAGTAATTGATGCTCTTTTTGACATATGCAAAAAGTATAGTTTGAAAATTCTGAAAGTTAATGATGTTATCTTTAAAAATTGCAAAAAGGAGAAACTTTTATTTGAAATTTTTGAAAAATGAGTGATGAACCTTTTTGACATTGGAATAAGTCTCAGATGTCTATAAATAACTCACTTGAGATCTTCAAAATAACAACACTACACATCAACAAAAAGCTTTACAACATTCATTCATCAAACGCTTTCAATCTCTTTTTTCTAAGTATTGAACCTTAACTCTTGTTCATTTTGAGAGAAATATAATTTACGCTATGCTATTTTCATTTCATTCATTGAGAAATGTTCTCTGATAACCTACCCACTACTAATTCTTGTATCAGTAAAAGGGTGTGTATAACAACCCTTGTGCGTGTAGGAATTCGACACATGAAATAGTTGAATTACCACATGTAAGATGATTGAAGTGTAGAATGTATTATACATAGATTCTTTGAAGCGGTATTCCTCAAAAGTGTAAGAAGTTTCTATCTCTAATTGAAGAAGGTTGAATAGTGAATTTGATAATGCTTAATAGGTAGTTTGAGGTAAGAACATAAGCAGTGGGGTTAAACCTTGTTAAAATAATGAGTTTGCTTTTCTCTTACCCTTACTATTTATATTTATTGTTATTTTATATTTTATTCATATTTTATATTGTGTATTTAATTTATAATTATTAATTTTTTTTTATAAATAATCTAATTCATGCCTTTTCTTGGATTAGTCATCTGGGCAACACACGCCTGCAGGCAGTCCATGATGGATCGAGTGGCGGTGGAACCGTGGAATACCAAGCTAGCAGTGCGTTTCTTTGGCCCATTTCAGATCTCTCATAAGATTAGCCCAGTTGCTTATCAACTGTCTTCCGCCTGAAACTTGCATCCACCCAGTTTTTCATGTTGGCCTCTTGAAGAAATGAGTTGGAGANGGGGAAGATGAGAAAGCGTTGTAAAGAGGCTTTGATCTTATAGGAAGGACTATCGCCTACCGAGGCTACATGGGAGGATCTAGAGAACTTGTGGCAATAATTTCCTAATACAAATCTTGTGGAAAAGAGTCTTGCATAAGGGAGAATGATGGATATCAACCATGATTTGCTATAAGAATTGAAATCCATGCTTTGCTAGAGAATTGATATGGGCTATCAAAATAATAAATAGTAGGATTTGAGTTATTAATGTAGTAATAAAATTCATTTAATTTCCATGTTTAGCATTTGGGTTATTTATATAAGGAGCCGTATGCTTTGCAATGTGATCATTAAGGAATTCTCATATAATATTTCATCCTGTATAAAATTGGAGGACCGCCACCCATGAAGTAGCCACCATTTTCTTATCGTCACTATAGTCAATATAGGTTTGAAACCACAAGGTACCATGGGTTCATATCAACCTCTCGTACACAAGAACAACTACTAGAAATAGAGAAAATAATTGAACGATACAATAGTTGTCTATATTACAAAATAAATCAATGATTTCTCAGATATCCATGCATGGGTTGGAGATCTAAGACTGCATGCATGATCTGTTGATTGGATTGGATGTTAGATTATTTACAGATGCAAATTGAAATCAACTAAATCACTTGGAATCGACTATTAATTCTCACAAGCTTGTTAGGAGAAAAAAAAGGATGTACATACATAATAGTGAGTCTTTGTTTTATAAGGTTCTCAAAATAAAGTATTTTCCTCGTTCTTCATTTCTTGATTCTTCACTGGGTAGCATCCTTCATATATGCTTGGAGAGGAATTAGTCAAGCTAAGTCGATTCTGCAATAAGGTTGTATGTGGCGAGTTGGGACTGGTCAGGGAATTAGAATTTGGTTGGATCGTTGGCTTCCAGGTTTGTTACCTACTACTGCTGGACGTGATCTGGATTATGATGCAAAAGTGAGTGAACTCATATATAGACATGGAGGTACCTCCGTGGAATGGGGAGAAACTGTCAAACAACTTCTTGGTTGAGATACAAGAGGCTATTTTGAATATTCCCTTCATTTTTACTTGTCTCGATGATAAATTAATTTGGCTCGATCAGAAAAATGGTTTATTTTCTGTAAAATCTGCCTATAAAAGAGCCATTCACATCGCAATCCCAAGTTATGGTGTAGGGGACAGTTCTACTGCTGTTGTATTAAAAAAGGTTGGAAAATCAATACGGAACATGCATACCCCGGGAAAGATAAAGAATTTTGCTTGGAGATTCTGTAATGATATTCTTTCTACCAGCCAATTGCTTAAAAGGAGACATTAGGTGATGGATGAAACCTGTCCTTAATTATGCCATAAATAGGTGGAAAGTCGTCTTCATGCTATTCTACTTGTGAACAAGTTCAGGAGGTAGGGTTTAAGTTGTCTCATGTGGCAAAAACCTCCTTCTGCTAGTGTTAAGTTGAATGTGGATGTGGCTCTATCTTCTGATTTAAATAAGTTTGGTATGAGTGTTGTTTTAAGGGATGATTGTGGTTCTGTTTTACTGGTTGTGGGCAATGTGATAAATGGAGTTTGTGATGTTGATAGTACAGTGGAAACTCTTTCCATTCTTAGGGATTTGCAATTTATTTCTTATATGGGCTTTCAAAGGCTTATAATTGAAAGTGATTCACAAGCCATTGTGACAATGCCGAATTCTAGTGATGTAGATTCGTCAGCCCAAAGTACTATTTTAGCTGATATTAGGTACTTGTGTTCAGGTTTTCAAGGTGTCGATTTCCATCATATCCCTCGCTAGGGGTGAGCACCGACTTACTCGGAGTCGGATTCTCTAATTCCGATTCCGACTCTAACTTGTGTAGACTTCGAATCCGACTCTAACTTGTCGGAGTGGAGTGGGATTGACTTTTTTTTAGTTTCATATTTAGCCTATTTTTGAAAAAGAGTTTTTTGTGAGCTTTCAAATTTTGATTTTTTCAAAAATTAAAAACTAAAACTAAATTATTCATTGTTGATTTACTTCTATATTAATATCTAATTTATTTTTGTACTAGACTTATAAGTACTGTAGTTCCAATTACATGTTATCATACTATAGTATTACATATTGTTTCTAGTGTCTAATTATATGTTATTATACTATAGTATCATGTCTTATTAACTTATTATATTAGAGTTATTTTTATACTATAATATTACATGGTATTATATTATAATATTGTCTAACCTATTTATAACTTATTTTTACACTAACTTAAAAAAAAAAAAAAAAAAACTGATTTTTACAATAGACTTATTTCTAGTGTCTAATTACATGTTATTATACATTAGTAAATTAGTATTATGTGTTATTTACTTATTATACTGGACTTATTTCAATAATAGTGTCTGACTTATTTAGATACTTGATTATGTATGGTTGTAATACTATGGTGTTTATATATACTAAGCTATTATTAGTTTATTTTATTATAGTATAAGTATATGATTTTATAATAATTAGCTCATACTAGTATATTATTGAATTTAACTATATAAGTTCTAGTTATAATATTATATAATTATATAACTATACTACTATATATGATAAATATATAAATAAATATATATTTTTATAACACATGAATATCGGAGTCGGAGTCGGAGTCAATATTATTATAATATATTTAATATTATAAGTTCGAATGGTGCATTTCATTTTCTTTTATAAATTTTTTTAATCATCATAAACATTTTTTTAAAAAATAAAAAATTCACAATATTATTAAAAAAACACTTCTTTAATCACTAAGTTCAAAAAAAAAAATCTCATTTGGGATACAAATTCAGATCCCAAAATATTTCTATATATAATCGGCCTTTTTAAACAGGACTAGCTAGCTAGCTAGTACATTGATAAATGCTTACACAAATATTTGATAATTACTAATTAATTGAAGGACATTTTTTGTATGTCTATTTCTCTTATTTTAGCGAAAACAAACGAGTCCTGATGTTCAGACATTACTTTAAAAAGTATAAAAAATAATAATAGTTATTATTATTTTTTAATAGTATTCACATAATATTAAATACTTATATATATGTATCACGTACTGTACCTACGTGAAAAATTAAACGATATATAGAACTCTAGAGGTGGGTTTGAATTCATAAAATCTATCTCTTCTCTCATCTATTTTTTTATTATAATTTTTCTAAATTTTCATATAAAAATATAATAAATAATTAAATTTTTTCAAATTTTAAAATAAAAATAATACAAAAAATATATATTTAATAATATTTTATTTTATTTTTAACAAAATATCCCCATCTCATCTGATAAGACCCTCAATCGAAACCCACCCTGGGTGATAGCTAAAAGTTGATATACTTGCGGTAATCGTTGACCATCGATCGGCTTCTCTCGCCGGATCGATCCAGCGCATTCCACGCTCAAAATGGCAGATATTCCTTCCCTTTACAACCCTAAAAGGCAAAAGCCATGCAAAAATAACGACACCCTCATTCTCAGAAATAGATAACCCACAACAACGTAGACCTAATGCTAAAAATAGCACTCCCATACAAACACACAAAACTCACTTCGTACGTACTCTCTCATCTTCATTTGACAAACAAATCTTCCCCTAAAACCTCTCCCATCCGCACCAGCTTCTTTGTTTTTCTACTTTTCGTCGAAATCCATAGATAAGCTTTCTCTTTCTTCCCAGTTTCCTCCTGAGGAGGTTCCATTGAAGAAAGGAGAGCAGGTTTCTATCTATCTATCTCTCTCTCTCTTTCGCCATGGCTTTTCCTTTACTTTTCCTTCTCTTCCTCTCCATTCCCTTCTCAGAATCCATGCTCTCTCTCGACTACTACAAGAAAAAATGCCCGGACTTCGACAAAATCGTGCGCGAAGCAGTGACCACCAAGCAAATCGCGAGCCCCACCGCCGCCGCCGGCACTCTTCGTCTCTTCTTCCATGACTGCATGGTTGAGGGCTGCGATGCCTCCGTCCTAATCTCCTCCAATTCCTTCAACAAGGCCGAACGCGAGGCCGACATCAACCTCTCCCTCGCAGGCGATGCCTTTGACGTTATTGTCCGTGCCAAGACTGCTCTCGAGCTCGCTTGCCCCGGCATTGTCTCCTGCTCCGACATCCTCGCTCAAGCCACCCGCGACCTTATCACCATGGTCGGCGGCCCATTCTACCCTGTCCGCCTCGGTCGAAAGGATGGCTTCGTTTCCCAAGCTTCGCGTGTCGAAGGACACGTTCCGAGAACGAACATGTCCATGACCCATATGATCAAGATGTTCGCTGACATAGGCTTTACATTAAAAGAAATGGTTGCCCTAAATGGAGCACACACCATTGGATTCTCTCATTGCAAGGAATTCAGCGACAGAATTTTCAATTACAGCAAAAAAACACCAACGGACCCAGCAATCTATCCCAAGTTTGCCGACGCATTGAGGAAAACTTGTGCAAACTACACCAAAGACCACACAATGGCTGCTTTCAACGACGTAATGACGCCGGGAAAGTTCGACAACATGTACTTCCAGAATCTGCAGAGGGGACTGGGGCTGTTGAACTCGGACCATTTACTGGCGACGGACCCTAGGACAAAGCCTATCGTAGATTTGTACGCATCGAATCAGACAATGTTCTTCCAGGATTTTTCGCATGCAATGGAGAAGCTTAGTGTTTACGGAGTCAAGACTGGTCCAATGGGAGAGGTGAGACACAGGTGCGATGCACTCAACAGGCCACACAAGGCATAAAATCATATCAATTAAAGACATGTACGTACGTACGTACGTATTGGTCTGGTCTTGATGATGATAACCATGGCCATTGTGACCAAAAGAGAGCAAGTTTCTGACTTTGTTTTGCTTGATGTTTCCTCTTTTTCTTTTTCGGATTTCGGACTGGTATATGTATGTGTTTATATATGTGATGATCCGGTAGATGTGTTTCATAATCATTTTGATGGTACGCTCATGATCACTATATAATATATATGTTATCATTACATATAATATTAGAGTTGGTAATTTTTTTTAAATATAATTAATGTTAATATCTGTATTGAGATTTCCGAGTGATGAAAGAAGGGAAAGGTTTCTCATCGATCTTCGTCTGGAAAGGAAGGCTACATGTATTGGTTGAGGCCGTTAATTGTCATCTTCATGAGTGTGTTGAAATTCATTTTCAGTACCACGAGTTTACCTTTTCCGTTAGATACAACAATTTAACATTGCTTGTCCACGTCCACGGGCAGCAAGTAAGAACGATGTTGATCAGGTTTCTCTATCTTGTTAATAAAATTGAAGAAAAACTCACAAATGTTTCTATTAATGTGCCTCAGCTTTCTTGTTCACTCCAAGCCGGAGTTATATGGGCTTTCATGATAACATGAGATGCACAGCCCCCCCCTCCCCCCGGGGGGGCTGCGGCGGCGGCGGCGGTGGCGGCGGCTGAGATCCTTGTATTGTACATGTTACCTCTTGTAGAAAACATGAAAATAAACCATGACCAAGAACCATGAAAAATTAAGCACTGGTCTCCAACTCTTTTGCATGAAGCCACATTCTTCTTCTTTAGCCTTTTCTTATGGGCATTCGTGAGCCTTCAACGCCCGAGTCTGGAAAATCCTTTTGGACACAAAACTCTCAAAACAGTAGATTAGGATCAAGCAAGGACTTCAGATTAAAAACCTTGGATTGAACTTGTTACTTGGTTTCATACTAAGAGTTCTTGCAGTACTTTAATAGAGGACAGGGGTTATCCTGGGATTCCTTTGTTTGCTGCTTATCCACTTTCTTGGTGCATCTGCGGCAGAGCTTACCATGTGTATACAGAAGACAGTTCAGATCAAACTTGAGTTCATTTGGGATCCGTTTATTGAGATGAAGATATGTCTTATTCCTATCAGCCACAGCTGGTACCCAACTAATGGCCTTTGCAATCTCAAATACCTGCATAAGCATGCTGAGCATTATGAGAATCCCACAGTACAAAAGCAGTTAGGGAAATACGGTATACTCACATGTGTGTCCACCGGAAAATCATCTTGCTGAAGATGGAACATCAAAACACAAGCCACCTACCAACCATTTCATAATTGTGAAATTCTGATGCAACTGGGGAAAAAATGTTGTGTGCATGTGAATAAATATGAGATATGAAAAGACCAGAAGATATAACTACATAGAAACTACCATCATCTCCTTGTCTGATATAGATTGATATGCAATAAAATCATGAAAGATTCTAACCAGTCCAAAATCTAGTGTCACATTACACTACATCATTATGCTTATCACAGTACTCTAACCAATTGAATACCCGTGTTTCGTTGTAAGTGGATTCTAATCCGCAGAAATAGGTTCGTTAAATTAATCTACTTATTCGTGCTACTGAAAAACCCCTAGGGACTAGCTCAAGTGGTAAAAGCCTTGGGCTTGAGGGTATGCTCCCCCTAGGTCTAAGGTTCAAATTCTCTTAGGTAAAAACAATCTCTAGGAGCCATCGGACTAGGGATTTTCTCCTTGAATTATCTGAGGTGCACTTGCGGGAAACTCCTTGCCTAAGGCCTGTGCACCCTCAGGATTAGTCGGGGCGCTGTTCCTGGACACCCGGTGCCAATCAAAAAAAAATTGATCTACTGAAAATTGACCAAGTAACAAACCAAGGAAATCTAATTGGCATTCCAAGAGAATTCTGAAAAGATACTTGACAGAAATTCCCCGGACCCTTGAAGTTGAGAATAGAGCATCATGATTTTAGAAAGTGACACCACTTGATACCCCGACTTATCACATCAAGATTCTTTTTGCCACGATTGGGAAGTGAATATTTGGTAAGTGTAAATATCACAGGACGTTATATACAACACATACATAATCAGGCCAAAATGTACATAACAACATACATTTACCACAGGCAATGTTTAAAGTGTAATTGCAACAAGGAATTGCAAAGGATACTTGAGAGTTGATTGAGAGTTGATCTCAACTCATCTCATCTAATTATTACAACTTTCCCAAATTCCCACACAAAATATAATAAACAATTCAACTTTTACAAATCTCAAAACAACAATAATATTAAAAAATAATATTCTAACAATATTTTATTCAACTTTCAACTTTTATTTCAACTTATCTCGTCTCATCTCAAATTAGTATCCAAACCTCACCTAAGTACCACATAGGAAAACAAAAACACAGACACGCTAAACTATTTCAGTCACCAGCAAATGTGCACTTGACAATGTTACCAACAATACAATAACAGGAGAACGATGGGCATTAAAGGAAGTGAAAGAAAGCATTAAATTGGACCATTTATAAGCCATCTCACACCTTTCAATTAAACTAGGCAAAGGTCCCAAGTTCTTAACGCCATAAAGGTTTAACACAAGCAGGCATGAACCATATAGAAGGATCATCAAAACAACAGTTACCGTTTTGGGGCCAATCCCTTTGAATTGGGAGAGCTCAGCCTTAATTTCATCAACCGACAAGCCTCGCAAGTACTCCAAGCATAATTTGCCTTTTTTCTCAAGCAAGCAACTCAGTATATTTTTAATGCAGGATGCCTTGGTCGGCGCCAGACCTCCACTTCTTATGGAATTTTCTATACATCTGGATTCAGCAGCAAGGACCTTGAACAAACACGACTATCATTCAAAACCAAAGAAAAAGTAGCTTCAGGAACACCCATATACTCCAAAGCATTCATGATCCATCAATAACCATCAGGCCAAAACAAAAGATGAACCTTGAAATATTTTTAAGAAAATACAACCTAAATGTCAATTTACTAACATTTATCAAGCCAAAACAAAAATAACCCACATTGTTCTACATCACCCATTTTCGTTAAACAATCTATTCTATAAACACGATAAATGAATCTCCAAAAGCACTGCTTTTACTCTGATTCATTAAGACCCTAAAACTTCGAGGAAATCATTCATAGCAGATAAAACCCAATCCCAATGCCTATGGCCGACCAACCCACAGAATTGAAAAAAAAAATCAAACAAAAAGGCTTACATACATCTTCCCAAGTGGGAAAAGCAGACTTGAGAGACTCAAAAGCCCTCTCAGAATTAACTTCCGTAGTGTTCTGGGAGAGGACCGTTTTAACCAAACCGTCCAAAACCGTCTCCTTGGCATCCCCATCTAAGAGCTCTGATTTCAGAAAACCATGAGCCTGATCGAAAGAAGAATTTGGTTGTTGTCTGCGGTACTTGGCAAACTCTTGGGGGAAACCATGGAAGGCCAACAGGTCGTCCCGTACGGCTTGGCATTCTTCTGGGGTGGGTCGAGGGTGGGTCGGATACGGGTCGTTGGGGGGTTTGCCGAGGGAAATGGGTCTGGCTGGTTTGGATCGAGGCTGGGGCCGCTGGCGAAACTCGGGCTGCTTCCTTTTGCGGGGTTTCTGCATCGTCTGCTGTTTGCTCCTTCGTTTGTTCTGTAGTTCAATCGTCAATTCAACTGGTGAATTTCACTACTGCCGATTGCAGAGGCTGTTCTCGTTACCAAAAGCTTCCTTATTTTATTTTGCTATAAATTTGGAAATTAATTTTATCTGAAGATGGGCCTGGATTTTTCACGTGGGCTTTTCCATGAGCACAAAATATGTGAACCCTTTTGCAAAATACATGTTTGGGTTTGGGCCTCTGTTCGGGCTGGTGCCCGGATGAGTGATAGGCATCTTCTTTTTAGGTACAAAAATATTATTTATCATCTTATGATTATTTTCTAAAACTTTTTTGATGTAATGTTAAGTTATTATTAGATAAGTGAAACATGACAAATAATTCTTTAATCATTTAATTTCGAGCATGAGATTTGAAGGGATCTCAATCCACCTTTTTTAATCACTTATTTGTTCTCAAAATGTGCTTTTGATTGAACATATTGCAGTAATATAGTATTAAAGTCAAGATTCAGGAGACCAACAATAACTACCATTTACACAGTAATTACCACTTATTTTCCTTTTTCTTTCTCTGTCTCAAATTTCGTGTGAATGATCTTGTCGGAAAAAAAACAGGAATCCAGCTCTATTTGGATACTCATAATATTTTAGTATATTTGTGAATAGTAGTAAAATTATTTATGAATAATAGTAAAATAATTTGAGTTAAGATGTTTATTGAATTTTGAAAAACGAGAGAGAAAAAGTTAAATACAAATATTATAAAGTTAAAATATTTTTTGAATATAATTTTTTAATACTAAATATCTTTTGAAATTTAAAAAAAATATTATTTTTTATATTTTATTTGAAAGTTTGAAAAAATTGCAATTATTATATATATATATATAATTGGGTAGTTGTAAAATCAATTCTTGAGTTTTCACATTTTTTAAATTTAAGGCTTTGGTTCTCAATTTTTACGAAACTGATACCTTAACTTAAAAAAATTTGTAATTAAGCATTTCCATCAATTTTCTATTAAAAATCTAATAAGAGATCACATGTCAGTCTTTGATTGACTGACATGAATATTAATCTTTGATTAGTTGACATGTAATATTAATATTCAAGTCAGCCAATTAAAAGTTGACACATGACGTAGTGATGCGTGTCAATTTTGTATTTAGGCTGCGTTTGGATGTTGAAATGAGTTGAATTGAGTTGAGTTTTTTCTGAATAGTAGTGAGTTGAGATGATTGAATGAGTTTTATGGGGTCCACTTATAATTAGTTTAAATGTGTTTGGATGTTAAGATGAGTTTAAATATATTTATATAAAATTATAAATATATGGGACCCACCTGACATGATACGTCATAACTGGTGCAACCGGTAAACAAAAAAAAATAAAAAAATCATGCACCCGCATTCCATTCTTTCGTATTTGTTTAAAGCAAGTAAATAAAAACACAAAAATCAAGGGATGTTTGTAAGAAACCGAGATGTTTGTCAGTGTGGGGCCTAAAAAAAAAGTTGAACTGATGTTTGTCAATGTGATCTAATGTTTGTCGGTATGACAAGTTGAACTACATTCAATAAAAGTAAAACTTGTGTTTGGAANTCTTTCTCTGTCTCAAATTTCGTGTGAATGATCTTGTCGGAAAAAAAACAGGAATCCAGCTCTATTTGGATACTCATAATATTTTAGTATATTTGTGAATAGTAGTGAAATTATTTATGAATAATAGTAAAATAATTTGAGTTAAGATGTTTATTGAATTTTGAAAAACGAGAGAGAAAAAGTTAAATACAAATATTATAAAGTTAAAATATTTTTTGAATATAATTTTTTAATACTAAATATCTTTTGAAATTTAAAAAAAATATTATTTTTTATATTTTATTTGAAAGTTTGAAAAAATTACAATTATTATATATATATATATATATAATTGGGTAGTTGTAAAATCAATTCTTGAGTTTTCACATTTTTTAAATTTAAGGCTTTGGTTCTCAATTTTTACGAAACTGATACCTTAACTTAAAAAAATTTGTAATTAAGCATTTCCATCAATTTTCTATTAAAAATCTAATAAGAGATCACATGTCAGTCTTTGATTGACTGACATGAATATTAATCTTTGATTAGTTGACATGTAATATTAATATTCAAGTCAGCCAATTAAAAGTTGACACATGACGTAGTGATGCGTGTCAATTTTGTATTTAGGCTGCGTTTGGATGTTGAAATGAGTTGAATTGAGTTGAGTTTTTTCTGAATAGTAGTGAGTTGAGATGATTGAATGAGTTTTATGGGGTCCACTTATAATTAGTTTAAATGTGTTTGGATGTTAAGATGAGTTCAAATATATTTATATAAAATTATAAATATATGGGACCCACCTGACATGATACGTCATAACTGGTGCAACCGGTAAACAAAAAAAAATAAAAAAATCATGCACCCGCATTCCATTCTTTCGTATTTGTTTAAAGCAAGTAAATAAAAACACAAAAATCAAGGGATGTTTGTAAGAAACCGAGATGTTTGTCAGTGTGGGGCCTAAAAAAAAAGTTGAACTGGTGTTTGTCGATGTGATCTAATGTTCGTCGGTATGACAAGTTGAACTACATTCAATAAAAGTAAAACTTGTGTTTGGACGTCGGAAGCAGTCTAAAAGTGAACTTATCTGAGATGGGTTGGTCATCCAAACGAAAGCCAGTTATTTTGTGTAGGTGGATTGTATAAATTCTTGAATAAAGAGAATCATTTGTAAATCAGATTGAAGCAGAAAAAGAAAACGCACCCGATTATATATCTATATATATATATATACTAGGTGGGAGCAATGTGCAAAGCACTACCTAGTTTTATTTCTCTTAGAACAAGTTCTAAATTTTCCAGTGGTGTCTAAAAAACACAAGGTTAAACAAAATTAAAAACTCATCTCAACTAAACAGAGAAGCCTTGAATCACTTAACCAAAAAATGACAGCACTAAAACATGAATGAGAGACCAAAAAAGAAAGATCTCCCTCAAGCTTCAAAATGAATTACACCAGAAGAGAGGAACACACCCTTGTTTTATCACGTATTGCAAACATCAAAGTTGTTTTGCGTGGACTGAACAATCGCATCATGACCTGTAAGCATATACCATCATAAAGTTGTTTGAATGAGACTTTCAAAATTCTGAATAACTTCTTATATTTGCAGGTCGACAGAGATACCTGGAATACTGTCTTATGAAGGGGCTTATCTGCAACTTGCTCACGACCAATATCATGACACCACTTGCATTAAAAAAAAAAAAAAAGGATCAAGAAAATAATTTATAAACTACAGAAATAGAGAGACCAGAACAATCATAAGTTTTCTAAATGTTTTGGTCATAAACAGCTAAACAAAAATAATCATAAGTTTCAGTAACTCTACACCAGAACAACTTACATGTTTATGAGCACTATATCTGAAACAGCAAGAGTAAAAAGGGCACTCTACTTCTCGAATGAAGTATCATCCTGAAAAGAAGATAAACAATAATTAAACAGATGCACAAAGTTACTGCTATCCATATCTCTTCCCCTTTTGAGAATTATCTTCCCTTAACTTCAACGGAACAAAAATCAGGTAAGGATCAGTAAGCATCCATATACACACTCCTCAATTCAAACTCTATAATTATAACGTATTGAGAATTTGAGAATGATCTCTACTTCCTTGTAAAAAGTTTTGATAGATATTGAAGAATTCTAAAGTTCCTTACAAAAATCTACCAGGTTAGATACTTAAGAAATTTAAAAGGTAATGTCAAATGGTGGATGGTAAAATAACCAAGAAAAACTTAGTCCCAAATACAGATTGCATGTAACAATTTTAAAAACCTGGAATGAGTCTTATGACTTAACTATTAAACTGAAGAATTTATCACCAAATGAAAACAAAATATGACTATATAAGCTTGATAAATTAAGGAAACAATTGCTCCATAATTTAAGATGTTTTCTCGTTAGACTGCATGTATAGGGACAGGGGATGCACGGAGAATGCAAAATTAATTACTTACAAATGAGAGCGCATTCAAAAAGTGATTAGTGCATTTGCAAACAACTAATAATAAAAGAACTGGCAAAGACAATAGAATGCATGCCGTGATAGAAACATTCAGAAATTGAAAGATTTATTTGGAAAATCTGGGACAAAAAGGCACCTATCCACGTTCTCTTCCATCTATACGCTCCAAATCCATAACGAGGGTGCAAAGCTCGATACCAGCACATTTTGCCAACCAAATACCTTTAGTTGTTTAGGACCTAAAAAAGCAGCAGATCCAGTCAGTCTTAAGTTCTCTGATCAAAGTCTAAAGTTATATTAAGAAAACTGTGATAGCATGGCTTCCTCTAAAAGCATCCATCTCCCTGAAGTTGGTACCAAACAAATGATTTAGTAGAGTGCTCTTCCCTGTTCTGATCATGGAAAATAGTGTGAAAATGCTAATTTTCCATGTGCTAAGACAGATGTAGGATGTGATTTATATTTACAAATGAAGAAACAAATTAAATTTCCATCATGGCGAAAAGGTGAAATCCTAATATCTAAAAGCAAAAGACAAAAAGAAACTAAACCGTATTCAGTAACAACTCAGCAAAATCCGGTAAGAAGAGATAAATGCATCATGGACAATGGATAGTCTTCTTCCATTGTGATAAATGCACTCATCAAATGGACAAAAAAATATCACTCGCTGTAAAGCGACAAATATGTAGTTAGGACAAAGTTTTGGTATCTCGTACAATCGTTTCCCATTAGCCTCAAACAAAGCACGAGCTGGTGAGCCTTTGTTTTAGGAGGCCAAAAACAGAGTCAACCGTTGAATCTCTGCTGCCAACGACTGAAACTTCCCAGCCACTTGCCGTCGTGCACCATAGCCCAACCGTGAGACACTGCCCAGGTCAATCACCATTACATTGTCTTAAGCTTTTATATCTTCCTCCCGTGTTCTCTCTTTCTCTCACTCTCCGTCTCTCTCACGATGCTCTCGGACTTCAAAGACAGGCAAGAAATCTCAGAGAATGCACGTTTTCAAAGAATATATAGAAAGTAAATGAAAAGAGATTCATGATTTGGTGGAGGAGATGTTTGGTCTTCCAACATGTTGCAGATAATTGGTAAAGTCGAAGGGTCAATATATCTGTGTATATTCAATAGGCGTTCTAGTAACTCTTCACACCGATTGTCTTCTGTTAACTCTTCACACCGATTGTCTTCTGTTAACTTTAATGGAAGTACAATAAAATATGTTAAACCAAAAATTTCCGTTAGATAGTCACTTTATATATATAAATATATCAATAATATGTTAAAGCCATGATTGAAAGAAAGGTGATATTCATCTCTTTTTTTTTTTAGAAAGAGGACGGTACCTCAATTTTACTGATAAGTCTTCACTTGTGGCGGAAGAAAATCGTGGCTACATCAAAATACCTGGGGGCTACAATAATATGATCAAAAAAATGCCAAACCCAAATATCAAAATGACTAAGACATTCTAAAAACACAACAAAATCCTTGTAAAAAATAGAAGAGTCCAAAACAATAGTAAGAATCTTCAATCCTAGGCAAACAATAAAACCTGCAAAAAAAACACTCACAAGTAATAGAGTGGAACAATTGAAGCAAAAAAAAGAAAACGTACTAGGAAAACCTTAGGAGATCCGCAAATAAGGAAGACCAATTTTGTCCAGACGAAGAAGACCTCTGTGAGTAATAGGCAGCAAATGATCTCCAGACCAGTCCATATTAAAGCCACTAGCTCCCCACTTGGCAAAAAGGTTAAACACAGCATTACATTCCTGAAAAACATGTTAACTCTATATTCCATGCAATTCAAATACATATGTAATTCATCCCAAAATCTTCTAAGTACCAAATATTTCATTCACCCTTAATGATCCAATTGACGAGGATTTGAGAGTCAGTCTCAATCTCAATCCAAGTAAATCCCAAATGATAACAACGATGGACACCTTCCAGCAAACTTCTCATTTCAACAAAATCATTAGAACCTGAATCCAAAGCCACAAAAAGCCGACCGCCACAGTCACGAATGACACCCCCTGCTCCTGCTGGACCCGGATTACCAAAACTATTGTCATCCGTATTAAGCTTAACCCAGTCCTGAGGGGTCGAGTCCACCTGACCACACGAACCTTCTTAGGAATATCCAATCTTCTTAAAATAGCAACATTCTTAGAAGAAATGGTAGAAGCTTTCATGATCAAATCCATAACGCAACGAAGCCATAATTTAAGAACAGGCCAAACCGACTCCATTGTTTCTACCTTATCTTCATACCGGACCTTGCAACGCCTGTTCCAAAGCTTCCAAGAAACAATAAAAGGGAGAAGACAAAAAATAATCCGAACTTGGGTAGAATTTCCCGCCCTGCGGAACCAAAAATTAATTTGTTCCTACCATATATGCAATACACCCATATGCACACCAAGCTGGATCACAGCCAGCCTCCAAATACGTCTAGCAAATTTTCTTGTACAGAGCACATTACTCAAATCCTCCATCTTACCCTTGGAACAACAATTACACTTAGAGGTCATAGGAATACCAACTCTTTTAATCCTCTCGTCGACACTCAAGTAGTTATTGACAGTCTTCCACATCATAATGAAAATTTTCTTAGGAAGATTAGTGTGTCAAATCCACTGAGCCCAGCGTAAAAGAGGGGCTTTGATCCTAATAACATCCCAGGCACTTTTAGTATCAAAAATCCCATCATTGTTATTCGCCCAGAGTAAAACATCTTGGCCTTCTTTTCTCCTAGCCAAAAACTGATATAAATTAGAAGCTTTTTGATGAACCACAAGATTTTCCAATAACAAAGTATCCCACCCATTTTCAATACGACAATCTTTGATTTTCAGCATAGGATTTCCAATCACAAGAAAAAGGCCACTAAGGGGGCCTCCCACCTCCCATTTATCATATCAAAAAGAAATATTACCCTCTTTCACAATCCATTGAGAACCATTTAAACATCTCGAATACCACGTGCAATAGATTTTCAAAAACGGGTACCCTTATTAGGCACCAAGAGGGATAAATGATTATCTTTTAACATATTTGTCTCTAAAAAAATCAGCCCATAAGGACTTATCCTGCATGAGCCTCCAAATAAATTTCATATGAAGGGCTCATTGAATGTCCCCAAAATCCTGAATACTCAATCCCCCTTCATCAGTTGGTCTACAAACATGCTTCCAGGAAACCCACTTCCACTGACCTTTACCCTCAGTATCACCACAAAAGAAAGAACTAAGAATCTTATTCAATACCATAAGCATAGCATTAGGAACGTGTAACACAGCAAGAAGATGAACAGTCATACTAGATAAGACATGACGCAAAAGAATAATATACCCACCTACCAAGAGCATTTTCATCTTCCAATCCGCAATTTTTTTTATTAATTTTCTCAAGCAAATCAATAAAATAAATAGCCTTAAGTTTACCCACCACCATAGGCATTCCCAAATATGTGAAGGGAAATGACCCTTCAGAAAACCAAGTTATGCGAAGAAGAGAATGTTTCCTGGACACTGAAATTTTATTAGAGAAATAAATAGCAAATTTATCCTTATTGAGAGATTGACCAAACCAATCTTCATAAAGTTTCAAAACTTTCATCAAATTCCTCAGAGATCGTTTACCACCATTTACAAATATAATAATATCATCAGCATACATAAGGTGAGAAATCAGATGAGTACCTCTAACTTAAGTGAATTGACCAATTTTTCCGTTCACAAAATTCTGGTTGAGAAGCCGAGAGAGCACCTCTTGCATAATGATGAACAGGTAAGGAGAAAGAGGGTCCCATTATCTCAAACCACACTCGCCCTTAAAGAACTCCAAAGGAGTATCATTCATCATGAGAGAATACCAGGGAGAGGAAATACACAGCTTAATAAAAGCACAAACATGAGAAGAAAACCCAAAATTAGACAAGACATGTAACAAAAAACTTCAATCCACCTTATCATAAGCCTTAAACATATCGAATTTAACCAAAACATTCCCCCCATTAGTTCTTTTATTAATAGGATGGACCATTTCCTGGATAAGGCTAATATTCTCAAAAATACTACGACCGGGAATAAACGCCCATTGTTCTTGAAATATCATCTTAGGGAGCAATTTTATCAGACGACCAACAATAATCTTAGCACAAGTCTTATAGATCACCAAGCATAGGCTTATAGGCCTAAATTTATCAAAACCAGAAGGTTTGTCCACTTTAGGAATTAAAACAATGGAAGAAGAAGAGTAAATCTAGGAAGCGAATGATTATGAAACAAATTGGCAATGGCTTCCAAAGTATCCTCTTTAACAATATCCCAACAAGCTCGAAAGAATCCCGTCCCAAAGCCAACTAAGCCAAGGCTACTATCAATAGGAATATTGAAAATGACATCTTTAACTTCCTCCATAGAATGAGTGCTGCAAATGACCCCATTCTCCATTTCAGAAATAACCGATTGGATCATATCACTTAAACAAGGCATATCACAACTACTATTATGGCCCAAGAAATTTTGAAAATAATCAACAACAACCTTATGAATATCAAGAGGAGTATGCAAAATAGTGCCATCAACCAAACGCATATCATTAACCTGTTTATGGTACTTGGCATTCAAATAAGCATGATAGAACTTAAAATTTTGGTCTCCATCTTTTATCCAACTTTTCTTGGCCATATGAGACAGCCGAGTGTCCTCTCTATCCATCCAGGCGAATAACTCCAACTTAAAATCTAAGAGATCATTCTCATCCTCTTCCTCCTCATTAAAACAAACTTGAAGACGATTTTCCAAAGAGTTAATAAGAATTTCTAACTCTTTAATAATGACCATGGTCTTGCCAAAAACACTGTGATTCCACTTTTTCAGAACCACCCTAGCTCTTTTCAGTTTAGACGCTAAATTATTAAGACCAATACCAAACCTCTCTTGACTCCAAACCCCCTCCACAAGACTAAGAGAATCAGAGTGATCAATCCACATAAATCGGAAACGGAAAGGGTTAAGACCATACCTAAAATGATCCTCACCCATTTGGATTACCAATGGGGAGTGATCAAAAGTAGTGCGAGCCAACACTTGGAAGAAAACATTAGGAAAAAAATTAAGAAAACTAGAATTAATAAAGCATATGTCTAACCTTGCTCAGCTGCGAGCCAATCCACTTTGACCATTGCACCAAGTCATCTTTTGCCCTTTGAAGCACATATCCATCTAGCCGCAATTTTGAATACACTAGTTGAATTCGAAGGAGACCACCTCTTCGTTCTGAGTCGTCTTTAATAATATTGAAATCACCACAAGTCACCCACGGGAGATTACCACTACCAGTTGCCTCTAGATCTGCCCAAAGAGCTTGTCTCTCAAATTGATTGCACTTAGCATAAACAATAGATAGAAGGAAGAGACTTATGTTCTCTTCAACTCTCACAGATAAATGTTGATTTGAACTTGCCAACCTGTGAATGGACACAGCCGAATTCCATAGCAACCAGATTTTTCTACCTTGTTCTTCATTAGTGGTAAAAAACTCACAACTTAACCTGCCCAACAAATTTAGAATTTTATCTTTCAACAAGAAAGGCTCAGCCAAAGCTAAAATATTAGGCCTATATTTTTTTATAATTTTTTTTCAACCGCTGTTGAGAAGTGCCAACTCCCCTAATATTTCAAGAAATAATGGGACTAATCATTGATTAAGTTTAGATGGGCAAATAATCAACCTAGTAGAGTACCTTTTTTGAAAGTTACTTGGACCCTCTGAGTCAGTTCAATAATCCTTATTCATGTCTTCCTTGAGGTTGTCTCGTTCAACTTCAGAGTCCATTTGAATATTAACAGCTAAAACCATTGCACTATCCATCTCGACATCCATGATTTGCACTGCCACTATTGAAATCTCACATTGGGCCTCATACCTACATGGGTTCTCCCATTGATCCACATTCTCCTCAGCTTGTGGAACCCTCTGTTCCACTAATTGAGAGGAGCCTAAGCCCACTGACTACATAGCAGACAAACTCCCACCATGGTCCGCGTAGTGCAGGACAATTTGAGTATCACCTTGGCCCACACTCTGATCCACCGACTGCTTCTCGTAACCCACGAGTTGAGCTCCTTCCAAAAGCCCTTGCAATTCAATTGGACTCTGAATTATGATAGGCCCATGGCCTGCAGCCTCAGAATCCACTTGGTCATCTCCTTCATGTCGCCCAGGATGAAACTCCAAGAACCCCAACGTCTCTTCCGTATTATGTACACCTGCCATGTTCGAAGCTTCATGAATTCTTTTATGCTCTACCATGACTATATTAACAGCAAACTCCACATGTAACGTCTCAGCATCCCCCTGCATATCATTCTCTTTATTTCCAGTGTATTTTCTCCTGAGTTTTGGCAAATTCTCTTATAGCTCTTCAGTTTCATTAACAGTCCCTTCCACCTCTTTTATCTCACCCTTTTTAACCCAGATTTTTCACCCCTGCAACTTCTCTGCATGATCACTTCTATTTTGGCAGGTTTTTCCATTGTGACCCTGACACTTACAGAAAACGCAGTATGCGGGCAAGGTCTCGTAGATGATTTCCTGCCTCCTTCTCCCCTACAACCTAGGTTTTCCTATCCAAAAGCATGAAAATGGATCTTTTGAAGAGTCAATCTCAAGGCAAAACCTTACACCATTTGTCTATGTTGCACAAGCAGTAGCGTTGTCCCTCTAGATGAATTTACCTATCGGAGCTGTCAATTGCTTCAACATGGATGCATGAAAAAAGTTTGGTGGAAGCCCAGGAAGAAAAATCCAAACCAGGACACACGGCAGCTCAAAAGCTTCATCAAACTCAGGAGTCTAAGCAAACGGCTTGTATGGAGTCCCATTCACATCACAAGATTCTCTGGAAAGGGCTTTGTTGAAATATCCTTTGGATGACATGCGAACAAAAACATACCTAGGGTGTTGCATGGCAGAAACCACTGGCATGGATGAGAGTCCCAACGGTTGCGGATGAATGCCCTCACTACATCAATAGAAGGTCGTTGCCTCAGAAACTTTAAAACCATGGAGTATCGAAAGGGTTGAGCCGTCCTCTCGACCTTTTCTGTCGAAAACATAAAACATATTTCATCGTCGATAATTTTCGGTTGACCGAATGGAACTACTATCTCCGACAGCAACTGTGGAACCATAGAGATCGCATCAACAAACGATCGAGGCTGGCTAGCCGAAGGCAGCAGTGCACCAACAGCCGCCATGCATGCGACATAAGCCAAGGGTGTAGAAAAGATTTTCTAAACCCTAGCCGTAGCAGAGCGTTTTTCGTATAAGGAAAGGTTTTTTAGCTGTATGTCTCTGCAGTATAAAAAGGTGATATTCATTTGCTTGATAAAAGCTAGTCAATTGATAAAGATTGATTAAATTATTGCCTTGCCTAGAAAAGGTTCTTATACCATTCAATCTTTTGGAGAGATCAAGTGAAGTCCATTCCATGTTTAGGCTGTCAAATTCTTTTATTTATTTATTCTTTAATTTTTTGTTTCTCTAACATTATTGTTTAGAAGTTGGTTTATAGATCGGTAATACATAATGGCATGTTCCATGTCATTGGTGGACAATGAGGCCAACACATGGAAAGTTTACATGTATATCTATTAATTCCATGTTCCTTCAAACCAAAGTTTTGGAGTTTACTATGAAACATTGTTACTTTGTCTTTGATTCCCACAAGGATACAAACATGTGCAACTTGTCTCATACAAGAAAGATGCTTACACATGCAACATTTGTTTCTTTCTATTCCCCAAATACAACACGTGCCCTTGGATCTCGATCCACCATGTTGTTCTTCTAAAATATTTGTCACTGAAGAATGTCATATTTCATATGGGATATGACATTATTTGAGAACGAGAAGTTTTTATTCGTATAATAGTTTTAATATGATTCTAACTGTATCATTAACTAGTTTTTTTAAAAAATAGAACAGATGTGGCTTAGGCCTCCCTTAGAATGTTACAAGACAAATGCTTGAGATTTAAAAGAGTTTCTTGACATTTCATCAAGTCATGGGAATCTTAAATAGTCTTATTCTTTAGAGGGTCTCTTTGTCTCACACATTTTGTAAATAGAGCAATCCTATATGCAACTTTGAACACCATATCATAGTTCCAATAGATTAATAAGTACACTAGGTTTAGTATCTAAATTTTATTCATGTGCATCTACATAAACATATATTTATCGGTAATGGTATTTTTTGGAATACAAAAATTACAAACAAAAAGATAAATAAATACAAAAAAACAGAGTTTTCTTTGGAGGCTATAATGGTGGGCCAAGGATGTTGATTCTCAATTGGTGTGTGCCCCTCTAAGTTCTAAGCTTTATTGCCAAAGCCATGTGATGGGTCAGTCCCATATATTATGATGATAGTAAGAGAAAAAACAAATTAAGTAAATGGGTTCATCATGGTTGCCTAAAATAGTTAATTACTAAGAATTAATTACCTTTGAAAACGTGGAATAATCATAGCTTAAGACTTTTCCATGATTGTGTTTGAGTATATCATGGTGGGTCCATCCAATTTAATTTTACAACACCCTGTTTTGTTTGAAAGATATATCCTTTAAATTTTGGTAGATCGATTTGCTTGGTATTTAAAGGTTCCTACAAATATCCTTTTAATTTTGACACATTTTCTTGGTTTTTCTTGTCCGTAATAATATTATTTTCGTTTATGATATTATTTATAAAAAAATATTTAAAATGATATTAGATACAAGATTAAGGTGTGCATGTTTAGATCTTATGAGAAAATGTAAGATCTATCATGAAAATACGGATTTTTTCAAACAGCACGTCCACATTTTAGACCTTTATAACTATATGTATCTATTACCTATGTTTATACATTATATGTCATTTTTTTTTTTTACCATCTTCAACTATCTATTCGCATGATTCGAACATGGAGCTTCTTTTACTACTAGATTTTATCATTTTTGGAATAGAGGAAAATTCCTACTCGTACCCGTCAACCTAGTCAAAATAGAATTTAAAAATAATTTATAATATTCAAGCGTATAAATTTAATAGAAATCTTTTAAAAAATACATTTAAAGATTGAAAATTGAATCTTTAAATATTGAAAAAATATATATAAATTTATAGTTTTGTCTAGTTTGTTTTTGTAAATGAAATGAAATGAGTTAAGATAAAAGTTAAAAATTAAATTAAATATTATTAAATATATTTTTTTAATAATATTATTATTTTAATATTTAAAAAAATTAAATTATTTATTTTATTTTATTTTATAGAAATATTTAAAAAAATTATAATAATTAAATAAAATAAGACGGAAAAACATGCTCACCTAATCGGAAAGAAACACGAAGAGGTCAAATAAGGGTAAAGCGGACATTTCGCGCGCACTGCAAAATGTGTCTGATTAGCTGCTCATGGGGTACTTTAAAGCAAGGAAGGCACTCACTTTAGAGCAGAAGACAGAATTTGAAAGAAACGCATGAAAGCCATGTTGCAGGACGGGTATCCTCTTCCAAGACCACTTGGCTCGACACGATCCTCCAACATCCTCTGCTTTCTATTGCTGTTCTTCTCGATAATTACCTCTTGCTGTGCTGTCAATCCATCTCATTCTCTGCCCCAGGACCAGGAACAAGGCCCCCCATTGCCTCGCCTATNTCTCTCTCTCTCTCTCTCTCTCTTCTCTACCATCAATCTGCACTAATTTTTGGTAATTGCGTATTCATGAGGAAATCGTTGACACAAGACACCAAAAGTCAACCCCTCTCTCTCTCTCATCGGCATGCAAATGTGCTTGATTTCTAGTCTTTTACGCTTATTGCCCCCTGAAATTTGAGATAGATTTCGTTTTAATTCCAGTCTGGCCATATTCTTTTTATGGTTCTACAGAGTTAAGTATTACAACTAGTATGCTTCCCCCTTTCTTATAATTTTGTATGTACAATCTATACTTTACATGCCATCCATGTGCATTTTGTGCAGAAACTTCCGTTTTGTGTGTAAACAGAGGAACTGCAGGAAGAAAGAAATGACTGTATTGAATGAATAAAAGTTACTCACTTTCATTTGAAAAATGAGGTCCAATAACTTTTAATTTTGTCAAAGCCCCCGAAAATTGTTTGCCAAAAAAGAAAAGGTTGGAGAATGGGAAAACGGGTCGTCTCATAACTGAGAATCATGTTAGAGTTGTTTTTTTTTTTTTTTTTTTTAACATTTTAACAAATAAACGATTTTTCAGTTGGAATTGTTAAATCTTACGTCTTCCTTCATGACATCTTTTTGCATTTTTTACGATATATCTCTAAACAATGTCCTGAAAATGACTTAAATTTTCAAAGATGTGGCACTATAATTTAGAACTTATAACTTACTGAGGAGGTGGGACTCATGATATCATCTATTGATTTTTCTGTCCTTTCAATTTTTTTATATAAAAAATATATATTTTTGCGCCCTAACATATGTAAAACAGGCGAAAACCTATAAAAAATTATGGAAAATGTTCTGTCAGAAAGTTCAGGTTCATTCAGGTAGCTTTAATATCAGGTAATAAGTATTGAATGCTGATACAAAGTACAGCTTCTCTATTTTATCACGTTTCTAGGGGTTTATCTTGTGTTTTATGATCAGGACAGTAAGAACAACAGCAAAAGTTCGGAAAAGATTAGTGAAGTTGCATCCCTTAGATGTGCATTTGATTTATTTGATGCCAACTTCTTCAACGGTGAAAAGGTGACCTCGTATAACTTGAAATTCAATTGTTTTGTGGTTGCATTATATATTTCATTATTCCATGTCGTGGGGTATTAATTAGCCCTCAGAAAATTATGCAATGTTTCTATCTGATTTAGATTCAAGAGGTTGCCAAGGGTGCCAAAGATTTTAATATCCCTATAATCAGAGCCAATCGGAAATTAGTTGCTTCTGTTAATGGAGGATTGAATAATCCATCTTCTTTGGTGTTCAATCCCGAGTGGGGCAGCGAAAAACCACAAAGCATGGACAAAAGGTTTAGTTATCCATCTGTTTCTGGCACTAAGAGACCAGAAAGTGAAGAAGATGTTGCCTTCATGAGTGTAAGTCTGTTCATTGTGGTGCTTCTCTCTCTCTCTCTCTCTCTCTCTCTCCTTAGTTTCCTTTGTCTCTCATCCTCTTCCTTCATCTTGACTCCTTTATAATTCTTTGTTTGTACTGTTCATTAGGTTCTTGAATTAGGGGACCTGATTAAAACAAAACAAATTACTTCAGAGGAGCTTACTAATATTTTTTTGCAGAGGTTGAAAAGGTAGTAGTGAGCAGAAAAACGCCCCAATAACATAAGTTTTTCATCAACCATTTAAAAACTGTCTGTCTAATATGCATTGTGAAAAATAACAACAGGTACAATCATGTTCTTGAAGCCGTGGTATCCTATACTGAAGAACTTGCATACAAGCAAGCAAGGGAAGCTGATGCTTTGCTTGCCCGAGGGGTGTATCTGGGTACATCTCTTTTCAATTAGTATGATAATTCTCCAGAGTAGCAGTAAAAAATCCCAGTGTTTTAAAATTTTGGAGGAATTTCATTGGATAATTCTAAATATAAATGTGGAGGCACAATGCAGTGCCTCTTTTCTAGTTACTTTTAGACCAAAATGCAATAACCATAGATGTTGCTTGTCATATTACAGAGATGGCAGGATCTTCCATGGATCTATTGGTTTTTGTTTCTATTTTTATTTTTGGTAAGATGTTCCTATGTTAAAAATGTTGGGTTGTTCTCTTAGGTCCACTCCATGGAATTCCTTATGGATTGAAGGATATAATTTCAGTTCCCAAATATAAAACAACATGGGGTTCAAAAACTTTCAAAGATCAAGTTCTTGACATTGAAGCTTGGGTATACAAGAGGTGTAAAGCATGTTTGAGTCTCTGAATTTGTAACCAAGAAGTATGTCATAAATGGTATTTTGCTTGCTAAGCTGGTGACTATGCTCAATATAGGTTGAAGGCTGCTGGGGCAGTTCTTGTTGCAAAGCTTGTTTCTGGATCTCTAGCATATGATGACATCTGGTATGGCGGTAGGACAAGGAACCCATGGAACATTGAGGAGTTTTCAACGGGTTCATCAGCTGGCCCTGCTGCATGCACCTCAGCTGGTATTTTCAAATTTTGAGCTTGTCAACATTGTCCATTTCTTTTATTGTTTTCCTACGAGTTTTCTTTTTGGGGTCCACTTGGCTCAACAACTCCATATGGTGCTTTTCAACGGTACAAGTGGTTTGTGTATATGTATAGGAAACTTTCACTTCTATGCCAGTGCTTTCCTCATGACTATTGCTTGAACCCTTGTCATAGATTTTTTTTGAAGGAGGGGAAAAAAGGGAATTAGAAGTTTGCATTGCTTCAACTGAAAATTTACTTGTTTCATCACAGGTATGGTTCCATTTGCAATTGGTTCTGAAACAGCTGGCTCTATCACTTATCCTGCTGCTCGTTGTGGCGTGACGGCATTGCGCCCAACATTCGGCACTGTTGGCCGAACTGGTGTAATGAGCATATCTGAAAGTTTGGTACTACCTCAATCTGCTTTTTGGATTTTTTTTTTTTCTTGGCAGGGCTGCAGCTATGGATTGAATTTATGTATCATCTGTTTACCAGGACAAGCTTGGCCCATTTTGTAGAAGCGCCACAGATTGTACTGTTATTTTGGACGCTATTCGGGGTAGGGATCCAGATGATCCCTCTTCAAGAGACAGTCCCCTTGATGACCCATTCTTGGTTGACATCACAAAGCTCACAGTGGGATATCTTGACGATGCTGAGGAGGAGGTTAGTAGTCCTGATTGTTTTACCATTTGAGGGCTGACACCACCTGATACTGACCATACTTCATGTATGCTATTGCACTGATTTTTTAGAGGGAAAAAAAACTCTTCAAAAGATTGCTCAAATGAATTTGCTTTATATGGATACCAGGTTGTTCACATTCTTGCAACAAAGGGTGTTAATATGGTTCCCTTCAAACTGAATTATACGGTTGAGTCTGTTCAAGGTATCCTGAATTTTACAATGGATGTTGATATGTTGGCTCACTTTGATGAGTGGCAGCGCTTAGGGAAGGATGATGATTATGAATCTCATGATCAATGGCCTTCTGAGCTACAGCGTGCGCGCTTGATTCCAGCAGTAGACTACGTCCAGGTCCGTACCATTTAGAAGAATTGGAGATTATAGTTTTGATATGGCAGTAGTAGTCAATGAGTTTTATGTTCTTTAGTTCTTATGATAATCATCAGTAGTTCAACAATACATTTCAGCTCTCTACCATATTAGTTCAGGTAGCTTTGCAGGTTGCTATCTAATTGCAGAGGATTTGTAGTCTTTTATCCAACAAACTGAATCACCTCACCTACGAATCTCAAATTTTAAATATCCTTCCATGTTTCAGTAGTTTCCTTTTGATGGAAGATTTTCTATCAGAAGTTGTTGGTCAACTTCCTGGTAAATCAGCATCAGGTTCCAGGCAACCAACGTACCAGTAGGCATCATCGGTCGCTTTATAGAATGGCATCTGATGGCAAGAGATAATGGTTGTGTTTGAGCTCTTTAAATGTCAGTGTGATCAACCACTGCACGATATGTCAGCAACAATTTATAGGTCCAGTCTTCCTGCAGGGCTATCATGGATATATTTAGAACTCATGTCCACTTGAACTACTGACCTTTAACTTACTGAGGTTCTCAAGATGTTGCCCTTGAGATGTTGAGGGAAGAGTAGCTCATCGATCTTTGTAAGTGTTCAGCTTTTAGTATAATAAGGTTGAATGGCAATGCATTGGAGTTGGGGGACTTGTCAGTTTATCAAAGCCAGATAGATTTTGCTTGATCTAAGCACGCAGTAAATACTAGAACTGGACTTATTTTCTTATTTGAGCTATTTTAAGTGTCATGCTTTCAATATTTGTCCACAGGCACAAAGAGCACGGGGAAAGTTAACCCGGGAAGTAAAAGAAAGTTTTAAAGTTGATGCATTCATTGGCAATGCAACTGACTGGGAGAAAGTTTGCATGGGAAATCTCGTGGGTATGCCTGTAATTGTTGTTCCTACAGGATTTACCAATATATCAAATCCACCTCACGGTGGCAGCCGACGGAAAACCACTGTGACCACCGGCATCTATGCACCTCCTCATCATGACCACATTGTAAGCAGGATCCGTAATTGTTTTTCTCCTTTAATGATTGATCCATAATTGTGGACAGTCTCTTGGGTTCCAGATCTTAATTTTCTGGTAAGTCCTTCAGTTATATTTGAGCAACAATTCTTTCCCCGGGACCACTAGGCTCTCATAGAATGCATTTTCTATCTGGCCATATCTGATGAACTTGGAAACAAGCCAACTGTTAATTCCAAGAAGCAGGGATGTTTGATCTAATTCGTAGGTAGTGGTTTCCATTAGTATGAACAACGACCTAGAACCAAGCTGATCAATGTTTTGATGAACTTGCAGGCTCTAGCTCTGGCAATGGCATACCAATCAGCAACTGATCACCATAAACAACGCCCACCTATCGATGATCTCGGCCCCAACGACTCAATTCCAAATCCACCTGCAGTTATCTACCCCGCCAGGCAATTGCATCATTGAAGGCATCTCACCTGCTACACCAGTACTTATGATGATGTTTCTGATAGAAGCCTCGCCATTGGTGTGGTAGTAGATCACGTTTTTTATCCGTTTAGGGGGTGCCATATTGGAGAGAGTGGTAAGGTGTGCGCATCGGACTGTTTATTTGTATGGCCATAAATCATATATAAAGGGACCACAAGATTATGGAGGTAATTAACAAGGATAAGGTGGTCAATATATACCCAAGTTAAGCTTGCTCAACTTTAGAGCAATGTTACTATACGACGTAGATTTTGTAATCTCGATCACAGGTACTAATGTGCATTTTATATGAGACATCAAAGACAGTCTAGGGATGAAAAAAGCAATATTTCTCAAATTTTATTGAATGTGGCAGTAGGGAGATGGATTCATTTTACAGGTTCACATGAGCTGCACCAAACGTGTAGAACACAACGTACGAAACACAATAATTTACATAAAAAAGACAAAAAAGTGATTAGAACCAGAAAAAAAGGACGGCAGGACAACAATAATGTATTGCTTTTTGGCACATTTGAGTGGTCACACAGACACAGAGTAGTTGTCCAGAGCTCTAAGCCCCAACGGGTAAAAATCTCGCCTGAAAAATAAGTGGGGACTGGGAGGAGGGAAGAGAAGGCAAAACAGATCGGATCTTTCACTACACATAGGCATGGCGTGTGACCAAAAATAAGAAAAGCCGAGCAAAACAAAATCATCTCACGTATATTTTCAGTGCATTTTTCCTAAAATGTACACATTTCACAATCAAAAACCACTTACAAATAACATATTAATTAACAAATATCTCCAAATCCCATATAATCCATCAAAACTACATCAACCAATAATTACACCGAGGAATACTATACATCAGTCTCTATTCATTCCCACACCTCTCTTATAATTTTTTCACAAGATGCAAAATATTTTTCATAGAGTGAATATGTAGTGGTGAATAGTGACTTATTAGAAAGAAATTTTCAATTCCACCACCAACATTTAAGAACGTTTTTAACTGTCTGTGCCCTTTTTTCTTAAAACCAATATCAAAAGGTCGTTAAATTTGGACCGTTCATGTTCCTCCCGCCGCCAACTCGATAGCGATTCCGACTAACTCCACTACCGGAGTCTAAAACCCCCTCCCAGTGCTTCGCCGTCGCCGCCTCCTCCTCCTCCCTCCCTCTCATCATCTGCAATATCCTCTTCGCCTTCTCTCTCGCCCTCTCGCTCCCTCTCTCCTCTATCTCCCTCAGCACCTCCCCCGCTCTTGCATCCTTCGCCAACCCCCTGAACCTCATGCTACCTTGACTCAGTGCCCACAAAGCCGCCACGCAGTTCTCCCGTGTAGCTTCCGAGTCCACCTCCCCCGTCCTCAGCAATCCCACCAAGCACTCCACCGCATTCGCGTCCAGCATTACCGACTTCCCCTCCGCGCATAGCGCCAGATTGCATAATATCAACAGCACCCGGCTAGCTATGTTCCCCTCCTTCGTCATTGCCAGCAGGGTCGGCACGGATCCGAGCTTCACGAGCTTGACCCTGTTGCTCTGTATCAGCGTCAGATGGTACAGAGCCAGGGCCGAATCGTTCCGAGTCCGCTCGCTATCGGACCTCAGCGAGTGCATTAAAGGCGCTAAAGCCCCCAACACTCCGATTGCCATCTGGTTGTCGTCCTCTATCGCTAAGCTGAAGAGCGCACCGGCCGCGAGCTCCTGCGATTCACTGGCTCCGTGCATCAACGCTTCGATTAGGAGGGGGACGAATCCTGACCTTACGATCTGCACCTTGTTGCGATTCTCGAGTGATAGATTCACCAACAAAGCGATGGCGTTGGTTTGTATGGTGGTGTACTTGGATGATATAAGTGATCGGACGGCTGAGAGTAGCCGAGGGGTACAGAGAGGAACCCTGAGATCTTCTCTGGTCCTCGTGAGCTTTCTCAGCGAAATCACCGCTTCTTCTTGTTCGAACACCTCGGTACTCTTCAGCTTCGCGAGATATTGTTCCTCTTCGGGAGTCAGAGAGTGAGGGTTTAGGGTTTGAGTTAGGGTTTCGTTCTCGAAGATTTCGGAGGAAGGAGAGGAGGACGAGTAGCACGAAGGCCGAGTCGTAAGAGGCAAAGGAGTGGCCGGACTCCCCGCGATTACAACCGATTCCTCCGACGAGCTCGAGTAGAAGTGGTTGACTCGGTGACCCAAATCGGTCGCCGCGTGGGAGAAAATCACCGGCGGGTTATCCGCTACGCCCCTCAACAACTCCCGCTCAGAAACCCTAATCTTGGGCCCCGAATACCTATCCGCCGCCATCTCCGACCGGACAAGTTGCTCTACTGTGCGATAATCCGGTGCGCGAGGGTAATCCGTACCCGAACTCTCGCACCAGTTGAGGATTGTGGATTTGATGGCCAAATTCGATATCACGGTAGTGAAATCTGGTCTGGACCCATCCTCGAGCATGGGCGAATACCCAAGGTCCCGGCAGACTTGTACGGAGACGCGCTCGAAGGTTTGACCGGAAGAGACGACGACAGGGTCGGACATCAAGGAGCGAGAAACGGGGCAGATGAATTCCTTGTTGGGTTGCTTGGACTCCATCTTAGAGTTAGGGCTAGAGCTGGAGCTGGAGCGATGGAATAAGATTTTCCACCTGTGTTTCCCATTACCGCCCATTTAGAGCTCTCACTTCCTCAATCTCCCGTTTAGTTTGTGCGAAAGAGTGTGTAAAATCTGTGGGTCAGAGCTATATTATAGAGATTGGAGGGTGAAGAACATAGGATTGTGTGGGTTTGGTGGAGAGAGGGGATGAGGAATTCTGGGTACGAAGCGTGTGGGGTCGAAGGCGAAGGGGATGCATGTTGATGATGCTTGGTGAGGCATGGACTTTTCTGGGTTTGAGGACAGTGCTTCGGATTAAGATTAGACCAAGTTGCCGAGTTTGAGAGATTAGACTCTGGTTACGGCTGATGTTTTAGGGTTTAGAATCTTTAGATTACTTCTTGAGAAACGCTCTGCAACAGCCCCGTTGCTGTTGGCCGAAAAACAGCCCACCAACGGACTGGCTACATGTCAGATTAAGGATTGTACAGCACAATAGAATAAAAGCAGTTGATTAATTCATCAAAAAAATAAAATAAAATATTATTAAAATATTATTTTTTAATATTATTATTATTTTAAAATTTAAAAAAATTATATTGTTTATTATATTTTGTGTGGAAATAATAAGTTTAGATTAGTTGAAGTGAGTTTTGAATCTAAACCACCCTTAATCTTTTTCCATAAAACATCAAATTATATTTTCTACATGTGCGTGACATATTTAAAAATTAAAAATTAAAATTTGAAATTTTTTAAAGATAATTGATTATTATTTTTCACATGCGCATGATATGAGTAAAAGTTTGAATTTTATATTTTCGAAAGATGATTGATTATTATCTTTCACATGTGCATGTTTTGTTTGAAAATTTTAAAAAATGATTGACGATCTTTTTGACATATGCAAAAGATAAATGATTTAGTTTGAAATTTTTAAAAAGTAAATAATGTTTATTTTGTCATATGCAAAATATAAAATATTAGATTTGAAAATTTTAAAAAGTAAATGATATTGTTTTTGACATTTGCAAAAAAATATTTAGTTTTATTTGAAAATTTTAGATAGTAAATGGAACTCCTTTTTGACATGTGAATCTTTTTAAATTTAAAAATAAAATTTACAAAGCCTAATGTTTGGATAAGGGATGAGATCTGGTATAGATAAGTATATAGTTAGTAACATATTATGCTCACGTGGTCGAATGAGATTGGAGGACTATTTATGGCCGGAGACGTCTGGTCTCCAGGTTTTCTCTTGCTTCTTCTATTTTCATAGTCTTCTTAATTTTTTATTAAAATATTTTTTGCAATTCGTAAAATTAAATATAGTCCATAAATCAATTCCATCTTGTTTAATGTTGACAATTATATTTGTCTTTGAGAAAGATTTTTTTTTAGTTTTTCCCTCATAAATATGAGAGTCATTGGTTTCAAATGAAATTAACTTTTTTAATTTCCTCTAAAATGCATGAACCTTAAAATTAGAATATATAAATATGACCATTAATTAGAAAAGTAGATTAAAATTAAAGAAGTAATATTTTAATAGTATAGAGAAAAAAATATTTAATATTATGTGGGATGCATTCCAAATGGCTTACATAGAAATAGAAAATGTGCTCACTTTAGCTAAAGGAAAATTCTATACACCACAGTACTATCTTAAAGCATTTTTAATGACTTATATATAATACAAAAAATGTAAATTATTTGAAGAATTGTTCATCAAATGAGTTCCGTCCAAGTATGTAAAAGATCATGTAAAATACAAATCGCTACTGTAACCCACTACATGTGGAGGATACTATTCATCATTCAAATAATTTTTTAATTATTTATACTTCATTTACTCTTTTCATTTCCTTTTACTTTTACATTTCAATACAAACTCTTTTTATTGTTCATCATTTAAAATACCTCTATTTGTTTTTTCTAAAAAATATCTTGGAAATATTATTTATCCAGTCTTTTCATATTTTGATTTTATTTTTAATTTTTATTTGAATTTTATATTTTTATTTTGTATGTATAGGACTGAATTATATTGCATTGTATGTAATAATATATTGCAAATATAAAAAAGAAAATATGGATGTTACAAATTTATTGGTAGAAATGAAATGGTTAAAAAGAATAAAAAAATCTTATTTAAATGATATGAAAAAAAAAATAGACAAGCTGATGTATACTATATTGTAAAAGTCAGTATGTAAAATAGAAAATGTGAAGTTTGGTGATGTATTTTAAAGGATAAGATAAAGGAACTATTGTGAATGCTCTAACTCTCATTCTACTATGTAAGATGTAACACATTTATCATTATTAAATGATCATTTATTAGATGATTCATTGTCATTCAATAATGATAAATATGCCACACCACATTGGCATCAATTATGAGAGTCACTATAGAATGACCCTCAAAGATTTAGGTCGTGGTTAGGCAAGGAGACCTTCTCCATCCCGTCCCTCCACCAAGTGTGGCGGCCGACAACCCATTATTTTATGAAAAAATTGATATATTTTTTTATTTAGAATATAATTTTCTTAATGTTAATTAGTTTATTTGAAATGTTATAATTGTTTTTTCGTTTCTACAAGTGGCATGCGTCATCGATTGCCATGTTTAAAGATTTACATGAAAACAAAATCTTTATGGAATAAAAAACATAATTAAAAAGTACATGAAGTGATTAAGTCCAAGAAAAGTCACATGAAACAATTTAATATCTTACACTCGTAAAAGTGCAAAACTCAAAAGAACAAATGATCAGAAGTTAACAAAGAAAAAATAAATAAATAAAGGTATTTATTCTTTTTTTGTTGTAGTTATGTATGCTTGCATGCGGATATCAACTTAAAGTGTGTTTAAAGGTTCAATATCTTTCAGCTCAAAGGTTCATAGGATATCTCCTTGCTTGTGGAATCCAAAGATCATTTCTCTGCTCAGGAAAGTGGGGGAAAATAAAAGTTAAAGCTTTATTCCTTCCAAAGTTAAAATTAAAAAAAAAAAAAAAAATCCTTCCTTCCCAATGCAGTGAAGGCATATTCTCTCCTTAAAATATTATAACTTAAAAACATTAATTCATTCATAAAAAAAAAAAAAAAATCCCATAAAATTAACCTACTTATTTAATTTTATACAGTATATTAAATTGTAAAGTTTCTTTTACTGTAAAATAGATCAAAAATATTACATCCAATCGTCATATCAGTTTGAGAGTTTACTGTTATAAAATATATTTTATAGATATAGAACTTCTTTCATTCAAATACCTTTCTGATTGTATATACTAAGGATCCTGTTAAGAAAATTGCAAAATTGCAAAGAAAATGGTTTAAAGAATATTTAGAAGAATATTTAGAATCTACGTAAAGTTGCAGTGTCCCTTTCAAATACAACAACGCAGTACTGCCAGTACCCTTCATAATATTAATTGTCATGCAAAAGAAAGCTTGCACAAATTATGATGGTAGGGTTGATTTGAAGTTAGAATCTTTAACGACCATTCAAAGACAATTCAACTCTAAAATTTTGTTTTATTTGGAGAAAAATTGAGAACTTTGACTTAAGGCTATGTTTCATATCTCAAACCTCGATCAAACCTATTACTTTACTTTTCAAGTAACATATCTCAAATTTATTTTATACATTTAAATATATCTTATTAAAATTCATAAAATATTATTATTTACATATTAAATTAACACCCAAACACAATCTAAAACGATAAATATTTGTTTATAAGTATCAAACAATTTGAGATAACATATTAATTGCCTTCACTTCTCTCCTTTCTTGCACTTTCTCTAAAGAAAAGTTCTACTTATCATTTTCACACATCACACACGAGATATAATTTTTTATTTTTTTTTCTCTTATTAAATGTGTTGTGTATGAATGATGAGTAGAAAAATTCAATTAGTTTAAGAAAAAAAAATTAAAAAATTAAAAAAAGTATGGTGTATGGAGATAATGATCAATAACAAAGCCCTTCTCTAAAACCTTTTGATCTTTTTCCTTGGCTAAAAAAAAAACAAAAAAAAAAAAAAAACAAAGGAGACCCATTTCTCTCCTCTTCTATTTCCCATGATGTGTCGATTTATATAGAGTTAGTCTATATACAGTCCCCATTTAGAGATTGTTCATGCATAGCCATACAGTTATATTTTTTAAAAAAATTAAAATTAAAATAATATCTTTTCTAAAATGATATTTTTTTCCTTTTATCCAAATTTATAAATAAAACTGCAAATATATGTTTTCATATATAAATAAATAAATATATTTATTGTCTATTTCTCCTCTTTGACTGACCAATAGTCCTGCAATTTGGAAGTAGACTCGCCCCAGTATCACCGACCACCACTTTGTTGGTTGTCTACATCCTGCATATTTCTTCCACCATTGTAGGCGCATGATCCCCATGAGTTGTTACTTTCTTATTGTGTTATGCGCATTTGCAATCAAAGTCCACATAGTGGATAATGTGGCTTCACGGAGAGAAAATGTAAGTGGTAATCTACATTACATAAATACTATAAGAAAGCTATTTATTTATAGTCAATTATTTTTTTATTTAAAATGAGTTTATTCTCTTCACACATAGTCATTCTAATAATAAATAACTCATCATAAATATTTAATTTAATTTTTTTTGTAGTGAAATGATGTTGTAATATTCCTACTAAATATTAAAGAAAAATAAGAAAATAGGAAGAAATTCTCAAAACTTATAACGATTGCTAAGAACTCAAATCACATTCTTACCTAACTTATTAAAAATATACAAATAGACGTGGTGCTTTCAAGCAACAGTTTTGATTATGATAGGAACGTAGAAATCCAAATCACGGCTACTGAGTCAAGATTTTGACCGACTGAGGCTACGTTTGGATTTTGACAGGCAATTTAGGAGTTGGGCCTGGGCTAAGTCAAGAATCAGGATAAAAGGCCCACTATACATACGCCTAAGCATTAATTGTCCACCTACTAGTATGGCCATGCAAAACTTATACCAATGTTTGGCAACATGTGGCACAATCTATCGACAAACTTTTAAATTAGGTTTTGGATTAATTTAGTACTTAATTAATAGATTTGATGGATGTGTTTTTAGACATGTACAAATTTGAACCTCATGGCCATTTTCAATCAAATTAATAGAATTGGATAATTATATCCGTAAGGGAAAAAAAATTAACAAAAATACCGCCTAGTTCCCAAACATGACAAAAGGAGAAGAGTTACAGTCGTAGAGTGAGTAAGTGCTGCACAATATTTTTGAAAAAATTAAGTAAATACAGGATAATATGAAAAAAAATTATTTTTTAATAGTGAACCCTACTAATCTTTTTAAAATGATTACACAGTATTTATGCACTCTACGACTATATCTAACACTACTCACTTCCTCTGTGTGAGGACACAACGGAGTTCGTTTATAACTATTATGTAACCCTCGTGTATAGATCATCTCCTCCTCCTCCGCACATGATGGATGATGACTTTTTTCCTCCACGGCATGAATATTGGGTGCTTGGTGAAAGGGAGTGAATTTCTCTTCTTCTCATTCTTTCTTTATTTTCTTTTTAATATTTTTCAAAAATGAAAGATACATGATCAGATGAGAGGTGTTTGTCCACGTTATAAAAAATATATCTTTATTTAACAAAAGGGGCCGAACGATCATTGGGGGCGGTCTCATCAGATTTTACATGCACGTCTAAAAAGTCATGTCCAGTAAGTCTAATATCAATTATACAATAAAATCTTAAAATAAATAAAAAGTGATAAAACGTCCTTTTTTTTCTTTTTTTTTTAATGAAAAAAAAAAACGTCCTTAATATAAGTACGTGTGTTCCTGGTTTCCCTATTTTTCATTATTGCACGAGAACAACTTTTCTTATCTGTCTTTTTGTTTTCTTGGAATCCCAACCTTGGCTTTAATTTCTTTATATATAAGAACTCGAAGAACTCCCCAAAAATGTCACAAAGTACGTACGAGTCTATATTGCATGAATTAGTAGTAGGGGTGCTACGTGACTGAAGAAAATATCTTTTTATTACATGTGGAATTATAAATAACATTCCAATAAATTTAAAATTTTTCCATGCATGGTAGGCTGTACAACAAATCTAGAAATCGATTTAGACTGGTTGAAATTGATGAAGAATTGGTCGGCATGCGGCAGTAAATAGAGAAAATAGATATCGATCAGTTTGACGTTGGTTCGAATTTGGTTCAAACCGCTAAACCGGCCGACTAAAGAAATTATTATTATTTTTATATATTATGCACTCTAAACGAAAACCGTTCTATTTAAATTTAAGTGAAACATCATTGTTTTAAGGCTGTAGTTGTGTTTTAAACACAACTAAAACGATGCTATTTGGTATTAAATCAAACGGTGTTGTTTTGAAATAAAGTCGTCTTCTTTTTTGATTTCAGATTCTCAGTTCTCATCCTCTCTCTCTCTCTCTCTCTCTCAGACGAAGCTCGGTCTGAGAACCGATGGTGAACTGCCAGAGAAATGAAGCATTGGTTTCGGCCGGTGTTTTTCCTCCCCATCGACTGGTTTCAGCCGGTTCTCTCTCCCAAAACTTAAGTATTGGTCGACGTCGATTTTGTCCAAAAATCGTGTTGAAGAGGTCGGTTTTCACCCTTAATGCATGGTTCTCTTTTATATATATAAGAAAAATACTAGTAGAGCCCCTCAAATTTACCGTTCAATTTTACTGCTCATGTATTTTAAATTATTTATTTATTTTTGTTTAATGATTAATGAAGTGACTATTAGTAAATTTTTATTTTTATTTTTGTTCTTAATGATTAAGAATATTAAAAAAATACTTAAAAAATTAAAAAAAAAACAAAAAATTTATAACTAGCTATAGGCGCGCCCAGGCGCTGTACGAAGCGCGGGGCGGCCCCGTAGCATGAACCTTTATATATTTAACAAAAAAACAACTGTAATTGAGGGTGTTGGTAGATATAGATTGTTATCGCTTCGATCGGCCAATCTAATTAAGCTGGTATGGTAACTGAGCACTAGATCATCTAATGAATAGCCTGGCTTTTTCTATGTTCAGGCCGCCATGAGCAACAAGACTCCAGAAATTAAGAAGAATATCATTGCTTCAACCCACATATATATATATATAAATATATATTATACGTACAACATAATTTCTAATAATTTCCAGATAGATTTGAGTAATAGTACTGCATGCACACGGATCAATATTTTCAAACAGAAATTAACCATGTATACTCATCATTACATGCACAGTCGGTCGACACATGATGATATTGTCCCTGATCTAATTAATTATCTCTATCTAGGGCATTCACGCGCGACATGCTGCATCTTTGGATCTGTTTACAATATCATCATGTGTATGAATTCGAGTCATTTTATAAGGTGTGGCCAAAGCTCACTGCAGTTGTCCCGGCCATGATCAATATATATAAAAATATATTTATATATATAAGTACTGATATTGAACACATTAACAGATCATTAAAATGTTTCAGGTATAGGTATATATATATATATATCTGAGATGGCAAACCCTAGCTCAACAACTACATAATAATTTATATATATGCCTTGCTAGCTTGTCGAGGAGAGATTTTCTCAGTTTTATGCTTGAATATTATATGCTACGCTTCAAGCAAGATAGTACGTATCCATTATTCCTGTACTCAAGAGAATTTAACACAGACAAGATCGAACTAATTATTGGTAACTTGCCATTCGTAAGAAACAAAGGATTTCTCCACACATGACATGATTGCTCAAACAACTAGCATCTAAACAAAAATCCAGGAAACAAAAAAAAGCAAAACCAATGAGAGGGAGAAAGAGAGAGATCTGCACGACATTTTTAATGAGAAACACGCGTGACTAAATGAAATTATGTTGTTTTCTTATTTTTGCAAACATCTAAACAGAAAAAACTAAGCACTCGTGAGACATATTAAAGCAGCTAATGTGTGTACTTAAGAAGTAAAAATGAAAAAAAAAAAAAAAAATGATGCAGCCAAAGCTTTTTAAAACATAAAATAATTGATTAGCTTGATGTAGCTGACGATCGGACCGAGGCGCTTGATTCCCCAAGAGCAAGATTTGTTGGATCCTTTGATGAAAAGACCCTTCAATCATAAAAGATTGAAACTTAAAAGTAGGGTTTTCTCGTTCATGATAACGAAACCCTCCTGATCTTCTTCCTCTTCTTCTTTCTCTTCTGCTTCTTGATCTTCTTCTTGTTCTTCTTCTTGATCTTGTGCTGTTTCTTTTGGCTTTTGTGAGTGTTTTTGTCGATGGTGAAGGTCATGAGGGGGTTGGTGGATGATGATAAAGCAAGGGGTGGGAGTGGTGTGGGGGTAATGATGGTGGTGGAGAGTCAGAGGGAAGGGCGAGGAGGAGGGCATGATGATTGCTGTTGGGTGATGCCGTTGAAAGCTTGAAGAAAAATCCAAGCTGTTATTGCGTGCCATCTCTAGGAGAGAGACTAATTCATGATAGATAGTTTCTCTCTCTCTCTCTCTCTCGTGGAGGAATTATCACAAAATCCATGGTCGTGACTCGTGCTAGCTTTTTCATTTTATTTTCTATCATTCTACGTGGAAAAATAAAAAAGAATGAGGTGCAACAATTTTTACAGCACCCAATATTAACATTGGTGCAAAGGGAAGCAGCACAGGTCATGTTCATGTTGCTGAAATACTCATATTTTCTATTCTTTCTGATCAGTATTTCTACTATTATTTTTTTTATGGAATGCAGTAAAAGGCTGTTTGTGACTGTATATGGAGTTGATGAAATGCTTAAGCTTTATTGGGTTTAGCTAAAGATTGATGGAATTTGGCAGGCACTCGGATCTTAGCAATAATATATATATAGAGAGGGAGAGAGAGAGAGGGAGAGAGAGAGAGAGTCGAAGATGAGTTGTGTGTGTATGTGTGAGGATTGAAGAATGGTACTTGGAGGCTGAATGTCTGGCATTGTGAGCATGCTGGTTAGCCTGCAAAAGCACTTTCGTGTATGTAAATGGAGACAAAAATGTTAGTTGCTGTTGCTCAAATGTATCAATCTTTATATTAGAAAGCAGACTTTTTCTGCAATATTTGAAAGTCTCAAAGTAATAATTCATTGTGCACAGACAAAAGAAAAGATTCCCACACACACACACACACACACATATATATATATATAAAAGCATATTTTGAATGGGTCACCTCAGTAGTACTACTACTCTAGCTGCTCCATGCAGTATGATACTTGATTTGATAATCTGTATATACTCAAAAAAGTACTCAATCATCCGATAATGTTTTTCTTTTCTTTTCTTCACACCCCCCTCCCCCCCTCTTTCTATCTGTTATCGTTTTCCTTTGTTTCTTTTCCTGCATACCGGCTCGATCGGCTACCCTTCCCCACCCCTCCAAAAAAAAAGAAACTTTATATATATATATATATATATATCCAGAGCTCAATTTGGTGCTATTTGCATAACAAATCTGTCATCTGTCCCATGGAAATTATCTAGCTCCCCATGGGCCATGAATATATACTTAGTGATTAAGACTCAGATTCTGTGATGATCACCACCAATTAAACAGCTTAATCCGCGGCAAATCATTCATCTCATGATCATTAAGGCCAGAAAACAATCATGTTCTCAGTGTTGATGATCTTTCCTAGCTATAACCCAAATCACATCCGTAGTTTTTCGTCCATTTCGAAAACATGCATGTTTCAGCATTATTTTGCTTGGTCTTTCTCTATAATTGGCACCCCCGGCCCACAAGTACTCCCGCTATAATTGCTCGTACCATTATATAAATATATATATATATATGTATATATATAAACGCATGGAAATGGCACCAGGTGCGTTAGCTCCGTTGTAGACGTGACATAATAATTTAAAATGAAAAAAAAAAACAGTAGTTTATTTGTTTATGAAAAGAAAATATATATAAGATTAAAAAAAGATAAAAAAAAAATCTAAACTTCAGCAAAGCATAAGCTTTATTCTGCATCTATATTGGATTATCCATTTACTTTCTATATAATAATAAAATATTATTAATTTAATAATTTCTTTTATTTTTATTTTGATCACATTTTATAGTTCTACTAAGTAAAATATAAATAATTATTATATTCTAATCAAATTAATAATTAATATTATATATTGAGTGTTTTAAGTATTTTATTAATTAAATTTACTTAAAGTTGAGTTTTATAATGAGAATGTTATAATGCGTTTCTATTCTAAAGAGTAAAGTCATTTTAATTTTTTTATTAAAAAAAAAATTGAAACAAAAAGAAAGAAAAATGAGTACACTGTCAGAACAAAAAGGATATGAAAAAGAGATGTCAATTCATGTGCGCCACGGGGCTATTAAGGACCTTTTGGTAAAATATGATCTTTCATTAAATTCTATAAGGAAACTATACGTCAAATGGTCAAGAGTTTTAAAGACCTTTTGATAAAACATGATTTAACAAAAAAACAATAAAAGTTAACAGAAAAATAAGAAAAATTATTATTCACAGTTAGATAATCACTTATTATAATAAAATAGATATATATATATATATATAAAAATCAGGCTGCATGCAAAATTTCTTATGATCCGGTCCAAACAAGGCCTAGAGATATGGAGGAAATTATCCCTAGACGTTGGAATCAAAAGATGTTAAACTTGGGGTAGAAAATGAAGCATTAGATCAGAGCATTGTTCAATGGCTTTTTATGTTTGACCCTGATAAAGTCGCCCCAATGAGCCAGCCTTTTGTTCCACTTTCTCCTTTTATGAGTGAAAATTATTGCAGGAACCCAAAGTTGTTTAGACTTGAGAGAGCAAAAATTTTAAAAAAAAAAAAAAAAATTGTCGGAGATTCAAATGATCTTTTTAGCATCGATCAACAAAGTTCGGATAGAGCCCATGCAAGACACAAAAGTTCACAGGATTTCATGTCCCCCAGCCTTTTTCATCGATCGATCACACTACTACTCTTGCTCGATCGATCACATTCTGCTATCATTAATGTGTCCAAAAAGAACATGCTATATACCTAAGTATCGTTATTCCTTTTCTCCGTCAGCCGTATATCTTCATGATCGATCAAAAGTCAATTAAGTTTTATATATGAGCGGTGCTACTCTGCTCAGTCTAATACCTGAGTAACACTAGGTCAATTTTTATTTTTAATTTATATTTAATTATCATTTTAAAATATTTTTTAAAAAATATAAAAAATATATATCAATATACTAATAGTCACTTCCTTAACTATTAAATAAAAAAATAATAATTTTAAAAAAATTAAAATATATGAAGTATCAAAATAAAGAGACAAATTGTATGGACAAAGTCACATTTTTCTTTTTATATATATAGGTCTCCAACTGCATGCATGTAGCGTGGTCTGATGAGTATGGGCTACATACAACAAAACATTTCTTTGGTCGCTCCAGCTTCCTTAATTCGAGTACTCGAATACTAGGTTTGGAGTAATTTGTTGCATTTTATTTCATTTTATTGGATATATACCTCTTATTTATTTTAATTGATCAATTAATGATTAAAGAATGATCACACCTCTCCTTTAAAAATATGGAACTGAAAACTCTCCTCCCCCAACTTTCTTTTCTTTCTTGTATTTTGCCTCGTTTATTTTTATAAATAAGATGAAATAAATTGAAATTAAAGTTAAAAAATTAAATAAAATATTAATGTTAGAATATATTTTTAATATTATTTTTATTTTAAAATTTGAAAAAAATTAAATTATTTATTTTATTTTATATTAAAATTTAAAAATATTATAATAAGAAATAAAATAAATTAAAAAATTTTCTGAAAACAAATAATTTTTTAATTCTTGTGAACTTTTGAAGTCGGTGCATGCTCTCTCTCTCATTAAATCGGTACGTATGCATTCACGGGTTTTGCTACATAACTTTTTACTATTCATCCACATTCCACACTCCATATTTTTTAATATTTTTTTAAAAATTTATTTTTTAAAATTATTTTAAAATTTTTATTCACTATTCATATAAAAAATATTTAATAAAAAAAATTAAAAAAAAGGTGGAGGGTAGAGTGTGGGTGAATAATAAGAGGTTGTGAATAATTTTTGATGCATTCACACATGCAGTACCATTTCCTTTTTTTAATTTATTTTTTTATTTTATTCTTATTAAAATAAAAAAATTCTTCTACTTATTATTTATACATCATATATTTATTAAGAAAAATAAATTAAAAATTAAATATAATATATATAATATAAAAATGATAATAGAATATTTTATTATTTTAACCATTTTAAATTCGTCCTATATCATCTAATTTTATAATTATAATTTTTTTAAATATTTATACAAAATATAATAAATAACTCATCTCTTTCAAATCTCAATTTAATTTTTTTAAAATTTAAAATTATAATAATAATAAAAATAATATTCTAAGAATATTTTTTTAACTGAAATAAAACTATTTATTTCATCTTTAAATCCAAAACAATGCAAAACAAGAGAGCCGGAATTATGGACACACCGGGGCTTTCTATTTATGCGGGACCCATTCGGTAGTGAGGCTCCAATGACCCAACAGGTTACAGGAGGGAAAAGGATAAAAAAACAAAAAAGAGAGTACTTTTTTCGGTCCCCAAGGTTGTGTTTGGTTCCGTAAATCTGCATATATCATTACATTTAGAAAGTGGGTCGGCACCACTTATCTATTTCTTGTAAAAAATATTATAAACAAACACATCGCAAAAGTACCATGAATCCCATGCGTTAATGCACTTTTATTGTCCAAAAACTAGGGCACCCTTTAAAAACCTATTTGGGTTGCAATTTGTGACCAAAGTAAGCCCAAGTTTGAATATTTGAGCCCAATCTCTTGTAACTCCTCCCCCTTTCCATACAAACTCGTGTCACTACGCATCGAACGCAACATTGGGTAACATTCATGTTAGCTTATGCCACCAATCGCAATAAAAATATCTTAAAAAATAAAATTAGAAAATAGATAGATTTTGATCATTTTGTTGTTTAAAGCTTGTTTTTTATTTAATAATTTAGTATTAAATTATTTTTAATGACATTAACATATGCCATGTCAAGGGTGTGGCAGGATGGACTTACAAATATAAGTATCTTTTTTGGCATCTCCTTTTGTAGAGCATTACTCTATTTGAAACAATCATCCACGTAAATATTATTATTATTTTTTTTGATGGACACGTAAATATTATTGATGTTTATGTAGTCAACCTAACACCTACCTAACATAATTGACGTGGCATGTATGTATATTGTCGTGAAACATCTAAAGTTCTATAAACTATTACCTCAGATATGTTATACTAGTGATGTTATAAATCGTGTTGCTTTACATAAAAACCTTTTCTTTTTTGAGCTAGAATCGGTTGAAAATGAATATTATTTTTTATATTAAATTTTAAAACAAATGATGTGACACATTTTTTATTATTAAATAATTATTTATTATATATATTTTTATCATCTAATAGTAATGAATATATTAGATACTATTTAATATAATTAAAATAGAACGAAGGTGCGGTGTTCAGCATTAATTTTTTCGAAAATAGGCGAGACTTTACAATCCAATACGGTATCTAAAATTACTCTTTGCTGCTTCTTTATTGAACGAGAA
>QEOT01123183.1:0-50102 GCA_003123785.1 Pterocarya stenoptera | reverse complement strand
GGCAGGAAGGGTAGTTTCACTTCACTAATTAAGCCTTATGTCTACCCACAATAGCTACCCACCATCGGAATGGAATATCCACCCTTCGATCCAACATAACGCGCAAACTATAATTTTGGCTCCATTGTCCTTTTTATTCTTGTAATTAAATGCATTGTATTTGTTGTGACAAGACATTTTTTAAGCTTTTTAAATTTTGTTTGGCAACACAACATATTATAGGAGAAATAATATTTATAGTCATAAATATATAAGCGTGACATTTTTTTTTAAAAAAAAAAGAATAAATATGAGATTCATGTGATGAAATTGATTTTTTAAATGTGGATTTCACTCTTTTACAAAAGGAATATGCGATACTTGCACAATCCATGACTGTATCTAATATTATTCATTCTCAGATATTTTTAGATATTTCATTCTCAAACATCACTCAAACACAACACTTTTTAGTTTTTTCATATAATATTATCTAATCAATATAACTTTTCCAAACTCCTAAACAAAACACAAAACAATACTAGTTTATCAAATTTTAAAAAAATTATGTTCAAACAACTTTTTAATTTAATAATATTTTTATTTAACTTTTTCTATCTCTTTTTTCAAAATCCAATAAAATATCTTACCTCAAATCATTTCATTATTATTTACAAATATATTGAGATATTCTAAGCATAAAAACCGTCAAACCTCTTGTTTTGTGTATCTCTTTTTAATTATTACAATGTTACTCATTAAGATAAAATAAAATTGTGTTTAGAGAACATCAAGATGGTGTTTGAAACCTACTTGTGAATATTATTTGAATGATCATATACAACTCATGATAATCCATATATAAGCTAATAAGCTGGCAACCTAATCCTGCCAAGACAGAATAATTTAGTGGTATTAATTAATAGACTATCTATTATCCTCCCCTTGTCCAAGAAGCTTTAGAAATACAAGGACAACGACAAGTTTGAAATGTCTCAACTTCACACAAAACCATGCAACTACTTCAAGGGAAAGTCTTAATGATCCCAGTCTGCCATTCTCCGAAATTAAATGACTCAAAATATTACTATCCCCAGTTGTCTTTATGCGCCCCTTGTATTGATTGGGGGCCTCTCCCCTTACAAGTAGAAGTGACTATCAATAGGACAGGACAATGGCACTTTTATACATACAAAATTAAGGTTGCATTATATATATAATATATATATCTTAAATATATGTTTCTGGGGGTTTGATTAATTAAAATGGAAGTCAATGAGAAAAATGACTAGGCTCAGCAATCAAGGGGGTGAGGGTGAAAGATAAATAAACAATATATATACATAGAGAGAGAGAGAGAGAGAGAGAGAGAGAGAGAGCTTAAGGTCTAGCTGTTCAAGAGTGAAATTCGGAGGGATATAATGCCCTAGCTCTACAAGTAGAAGAGACTATCAGTAGGACAAAACTCACTAGCTTTAATATGCATGCATGGCAAATTGGTAATAATATAAGATTGAACTATAAGTCAATTACAGACAGGGATAATTAGGCCGGCTGATTGATTGTTAGGACACTGTTGCCAAGCTCACTTAAGGAATCGATCGAAATACTCGAGTTTGCAGAAGTACACCGAGTTATGATGTTTTGGGTTACATATTAAGTGCAACTCTACTTACAAATGGGTGACTTTTACATCAATAATACCTGCCTACGGGACCATTGTTGATAGTCATGAATAGGTACCATGTAAAATTGTCCAAGAGGGCATTATGTACACATTAGTAATGTCCACATATAATATATAAGTCGTGTCATGTAACTATATATAGCAATTAATTGTGAGAGTTAAACGTGCGTGATGGTGATCAGATCATCATATCTGAACGCACTACACATTTGAGAGAGAGAGAGAGAGAGAGAGAGAGAGAGAACTAAGAAGGGTCAAATGTTGTTGGAATAGCGATGAACTAAATATGACCATTTAGAGCCAATAAGATTACAAGAGGAGCAACCTGGACCATCTTTGTGATCTGCTTGAAATCAATGTCCTAACAACTAGTGTTCAAAATCAATGACCCATTTTCGTGCAATATCTCAATCCCAATTGGTCAAGCTAAAAGTTGTGGGAACACAAACAACTTGTACACACTCTCATGCTGCCATATGAATGTTCTTTGTTGGGTGAAAAAGGGCCGAAACATACTTCTCAAATGCGCCTGCTTTTGGAACTATTCACCAATATTACACTTAAAACATTTGAAGTATCAATGTCTTTATATCGTGCCCGTCAGCCTGATGAGCTCTTTCTGGCCTTTTTATCTACTTTATAAGGAGCCATTAGTGGGAAGGAAAAATGCCAGACTAATTGAGATTCAAAGGCAGAATAACCATATACGTGTGTATAAATAAATATATATATATATTTATATATGGCATGCAAGGACACGACAGCCATCTTCCGAAAGAAAATTGGTGGATATGAATACGGGTGATGGGCCTTGACGTTGTCATAGGCGGTGAGACTAGCTAACTACTTATTACCAGCTAGGTAGTTATATTGTGCTTTCAATTGAATAGACACAAATCCACACAATAATTAATTAATAGGGAATTAATGAGGAATTATCAGGCTGTCAATCCCACGATCATGAATACGGGCATGCTTTGGGCCCCTTGACATTTATTAGCCTCTTATATTGTTGGTTCATGTTATGTTTCACGTATGTTGCCATTTAAGATTTGAAATGGGAGAAGAAGCTTGACTGTGTCTGTCGGTTCTTTTTAATTTTCAGAGTTTTTTTTATGTTTTTTCTTTTTAAAAAATAAACCGGTTTGCGATTCACTTCCTTTTAAGGATAAACCATTTCTCACCCAACCAACTATATTAAGGAAGTCTAGAGGTATTATATTACCACTTATCTAAAAAATTTAAATTTGACATATTTAATTAAATAAGGTAAAGTATAGAGTTAGGTTTGAACTTAAGACTTCTATTTTGATATCATGTTAAATCACTACTTATCTCAAAAGTTTAAACTGATGAAATGAAGTAGATTTTTATTTTATATCTTAACAAGAAAATATATTTTGCTAAAATCTTAGTACGTACCCGGATCTGTATGAATTTGTACCATTAAGATATCTAGTCATGCATACCGTATTTTGAGTCAATCGGCTGTATAATGTGTTGATACGAGGCAATACAAGGCGTCATGGTTGTGTATATGTTTTATTGGTTTTTTTTCCCCCTCCCCAAAATTCGATAAATCGCTCAACTATTACTTTCAGCCACTGATCACAAGATCCACACACTCCACCATTTGATTCTCAATTAAGGTGTCAATCTTCACTTGAGTCCAACGGTGCATTAATCCTTACTGAAAAGAAATAAAGTATGTCATTCAGCATTGAGTATATATAGGAGAAGTTCTAAGTACATTAGAGTGATCCATCATCTAGGGAACAAAAAGCTAAAAATATCAGAAGCAGCTAAGGGGCTTTTTAAGTGTTTCCTCACTTCGAAATGGCATCGAAGAACGTTCCCGCTTTTGGGTGTTGCTTCAAGCTTGCTCCAACTTGTACACTCTACTTTTTGTTTATTTATACTAGTTTTTTTTCCTTTTACTTTCCTTGTTGGGTGTCTTCTTCTTTGACGATAACAAAGGATTCTCTTGCACTGCATTGGTGCAAGAGAAAGCTAAAAGAAACCCATTTTTTGTTTTCTTTTCTTTCTCACTCATTGGAAGACTAATATTGTCCGTTTTGCTCTCTGATCTCTCTCTCTCTCTAAATATATATATATATCATATATATATATATATGAGAGCTTTACAAAAGAATGAGAATGGCAGGGGTTGAGCAGGGGAAGAGGTCATTGCACGCTTGGAATGATAACGTGAAGAGTAGGGAAAATTGGGGGAGAAAAACAGCAGAGACAGAAAGAGAGAGACGTGGAGGCACATGATGAGTGGTGGTTTCACGCCATAACCCCCATGCACATAACACCATCATTATAGTTTTGCATTCGCATGCAATATATATATAATATATCTAGGGTCGTATGACAAGCAAGTGGACCATGATCTTCTACTTACGAGGGACAAAATCAGAAACCTTCATCAATTATTTATTTTCTTTGGAAGGCACTGACACTGCCTACCACCACTAGCTTGGTAAAAGACAATCTTAATTCGATTCTTCTGACTGCTGGACTGCTTCTAATGAACTTCTGTCCGTCAAAGACAAGTTTTAACTTGTTCAGCCAATGGAGCAGGGATTTAAGCTTGTTAAATTCAAGGCATTTGTCCAGTTGGGATGGAGGCTGGCTGGGTGTTATACTCGGTGTTCACAGGGGAAAAACAAAACATTGTATATATTTTCATAATTTCTTTTTAATAAAGTGGGTAAAGACTAAAGGGGGAGAGCAAGACTGAAATTCTCCCTATGATTGTAACCATAAAAGCATCATTGTCCTTTGAGCACACATGTTAAATGGTGCATGTCTACTTGCAGGTCATATCCATAATGGTGTTATATTAATTTATAGCGTTACGAGTAGTTCTAAATTCTAATAGCTAGTGTAAATGAAAGTATTGTTGATACTGTAACTTTTTATTTTCGTAAGAACCATGGGCCTGGTTGGTCGATCAAATAACAAGAGAGTTATGGCAAAAGACCAAATAACAAGAGAGTTATGGTTGGTCGAGACCAGTACAAAGAACTATGAACTAGGGGATCATCAGGCTACATGTCTTCAAGAGTGTAAGAAAAGGAAGCTGGGCGCCCATATGCCCCTCTCCATTCGGTTCCCTGGCATAGAACACTTGGCATAATGGCTAGACGGATTATGGGGGGTTTGAGTGTGTTTCTACTTTATCTACATAGCACCAACTATTGGGTGAAGACGAACTCTGATCGACCACTTGTGGAAGAATGACAAAAGCTGACCTTAATGTACATTTTTTCCTGCTGTGTATGATTTCCATGAACTCCAACATTGGTATCAGAGTGCATTTAAATGTTGTTCTCAGTGAAACAAGCATCTCTGTTCATGCAAGGTTGCCTCTACTTTATTCATAATATAAGCATGATGACTATGTTATTATTTGCTTGCATTTATTATGAGATAAGCATGCCATGTCTCATCTCTGAATACAATTGAGCCTCTGGTTATACGTTGGATACCCTTGTTTTTCATATGCGTTTGAGCCTCTGTTTGTTGAGCAGTATAAAATATAACCATGGTTTTACGTTTGACATTCTGATCAAGTTGTTGATATTTTTTAATAAATATTTTTGCTTGGTAACGTTTCTTTTAGTGTTATTTCGGTAGCATTAGAAATTGAGAAGGTCATTAACGTGATTTTATTCCTAATCCGTTAATAGCTTTTATGGTTTAAGAATTAATGCACGTTACAGAGGGTGCTGTGGTTTTTAAAGAAAAAATCATGCTTGACCATTGTGGGGATGGAACGTTTCTTTCTCTCATAATTATACGTATCGTTTTAGATTTCAAGAGTTTTATAGCTTTAATGGTTTCTTTAAACGGGCTTATAGTTGTTATTATTTACTTTTTTAGTAAATATTTTTTCCGTTTACATCCTTTGAAGTTCTGGGTTACTTTTTGTCTAATACAGATTTATATATATGGTATTGGACTTTTCGGGTTGTAGGTGTAATATTCTTATTAGTAAATGAGATAAGAAAAATAACTACTGAGTATATATTTTGGAGAGTATTTCCAGATAAAGAAAGGTGTTCTTTTGAGTGGAGCTTTGGGCTCAACCACTTGTGCAGAGTTGGTTCGGGCTATACGACGATCAGTTGGGCTGTTGTATCCTAGAGGAGTCAGGTCAAGAGGATTTCTGCTGCACCGGTTAATTTGAGACGTTGTACACCACAGAGGGCTTGAATCTCCTTAAAGAGAGCGACATTTCCATGCCTCAGTCCAAACTGGCTTCGTTTTAATTTTAATTTCATTGTAATTTTTATTATATTATTGTGAATTTTCACCAACAATTTTAAGGAGATTCCAGCATGGAGCCTACAACTGAAAAATCCACGGAAAGTATTGGAGATCTCAACAAGCCCTTTCGGTTCAAGGGAGCTTATTTCAAGAGATGGAAGTACAAGGTGCTCTTCTATCTAAGCCTTCTCAACGTCTCTTATGTTCTCACTACAAAGAATCCTAGCAAGATCAATACCGAGAACATGACTGAAGCACAAGTGAAAGCTCACGAAGAAAAGATTGAAAAATATACTAAAGATGAGTGTAACTGTCGATGTTATCTTTTAAATTGTCTTGCTAATCAATTTTATGATTACTATAACACTACTTACACCTCTGCAAAGAAAATTTAGAAAGCTTTACAGAGTAAATATGATACGGAAGAAGCTGAAGCGAAGAAATATGCAGCAAGTCGCTTCTTTCGATATCAAATGGTAGATAGAAAATCCGTCGCAGAGCAAGCGCAAGATTTCCAAATGGTTGTAGCTGAAGTTAGATCCGAAGGCATCAAGATTGGAGACAATCTACTTGTTTGTGGCATCATCGATAAACTACCACCTTCGTGGAAGGAGTTTCAAAAGTCGATGCGCCATAAACAAAAGGAGACATCATTGGAGACCTTAATCACGCGTATTCGCGTAGAGGAGGAAGCTAGAGGCCAAGATGATTTGGTGTTTCAAAATGGTAATGAGGATTCCATGATAAAGGTAAACTTAATTTCTGAAAATAGTAGCTTGCCCAAAAGTCAAAATACAAGAAATAGTTTTTTGAAGCCGCAAAGAAAAGATTTCAAAAAATTTAGTAGATCTCACAAAAAGGGTTTTCAAAACCAAAATGATAAGAACCAAGGAGCCCCTTCACAAAATCTAGCGTGTTTTGTCTGTGGTAAAATTGGGCACTTTGCTCGAATTTGTAAGTTCTGGAAGCAAGAAAATAATCCTCAAGTTAACGTAACTGAGGAGCCATTTCTAGCAATGATCACAGACATAAACTTGGTTCAATTTGTTGAAGGGTGGTGGGCAGATTCTGGTGCCAATAGGCATGTCTGCTATGATAAAGATTGGTTCAAAAATTTTACTCCCTTTGAAGATGAAAAGACTATTATGCTTGGTGATTCAAGTAAAACTGAGGTTTTTGGGAGTGGTGAGGTTGAGCTGAAATTCACCTCTGGACGTATATTGATGCTCAAAGATGTGCTCTATATACCATCTATGAGGAAGAATTTGATGTCGAGTTTTTTACTCAACAAAGCGGGCTTCAAACAAACTATGGAATCTGATCAATATGTGATTACAAAAAATAGAATTTTTGTAGGTAAGGGCTATACTTGTGATAGGATGTTTAAATTGAATGTTGAGAATAAAGTATAGGATGTTTCTTTTTATGTGTGTTATTTTTTTTTAAATGTTATGGCACACATGCTTATGTCTTTCTTTGATATGGAATAAAAAAGTTGCAGTCTAATTTTTTATATTGGAATAAAGTGATTTTTGAGTAAGGATTTTTTTTTTTATGAAAAGAAAATTTATTTTTAAATTTAAAATTAGTGGGGTTCAAGTTTTAAGAAAATATTTAAAATATATATATATATTTGGCTCCAATTGTTTTTTCTTTCAATTCTTTGAATTTTTGGAAGTAAAGTCATAATTGGCTATTGGTGTTATACGTTTACGGAAAGCTTTTATGTTGGCTATTGGAAGTAAAGTCATAATTGGCTATTGGTCACTCTTAACATCGGATGCTTTTATGCTTGTTGCCGTTTCGTTTGTTTAAAACGTACAATATATTATTATTAGTCGTTTTAGGATTTTATTTTAAGCTGCCGTATTTTTTTTCTTCTTAAGTCAACTATAAAGTTGAACTGTTTTGGCTTCAATAAAGAAGTAAATTATGTTGAGAGATTTTTTTTTTTGGCTTCAATAAATAGAGAGTGGGGCCGTTCTATATGAGATTTGGATTTATTCTCAAATACACTCATGAAACCAGGATTAGCACAAGGCCGTAATGTGCTGGCTAATAAAGCTCATGTTAATACTTGGATTACTATGCGTGAGTAATAATTCTTTATTTCCCAAAAGCAGTCATAGTTCAAGTCTGAGACCACTACTGACTCTGGAGTAAAGGTTGTTATTTCACTAAGTGAGGATTCAATGCAAAGCACACCTTCATGATGCATAATAATTCTTCTTTGTCTGGAAGTATCTATTATATTATTATTTTTTTATTATTATTAAAAAATAGTGGGGGAATGTTGATATTTTTTAATAAATATTTTTGCTTGGTAACGTTTCTTTTAGTGTTATTTCGGTAGCATTAGAAATTGAGAAGGTCATTAACGTGATTTTATTCCTAATCCGTTAATAGCTTTTATGGTTCAAGAATTAATGCACGTTACAGAGGGTGCTGCGGTTTTTAAAGAAAAAATCATGTTTGACCATTGTGGGGATGGAACGTTTCTTTCTCTCATAATTATACGTACCGTTTTAGATTTCAAGAGTTTTATAGCTTTAATGGTTTCTTCAAACAGGCTTATAGTTGTTATTATTTACTTTTTTAGTAAATATTTTTTCCGTTTACATCCTTTGAAGTTCTGGGTTACTTTTTGTCTAATACAGATTTATATATATGGTATTGGACTTTTCGGGTTGTAGGTGTAATATTCTTATTAGTAAATGAGATAAGAAAAATAACTACTGAGTATATATTTTGGAGAGTATTTTCAGATAAAGAAATGTGTTCTTTTGAGTGGAGTTTTGGGCTCAACCACTTGTGCAGAGTTGGTTCGGGCTATACGACGATCAGATGGACTGTTGTATCCTGGATGAGTCAGGTCAAGAGGATTTCTGCTGCACCGGTTAATTTGAGACGTTGTACACCGCAGAGGACTTGAATCTCCTTAAAGAGAGCGACATTTCCGTGCCTCAGTCCAAACTGGCTTCGTTTTAATTTTAATTTCATTGTAATTTTTATTATATTATTGTGAATTTTCACCAACACAAGTCATGGCTAATGTTTGTCTTGAGAATAACTATCATAGTTACAAATTTCTCTATCTCTGTACGTTTCTTTTATAACCACAAAAAGGAAACTTAGAGGCTCACTAAACAACCGTGGTGTTGCCTGTGTATGTTTTTACTTGTGCCGGAAAAAAATATATGATAATTATTTTTTGGCATAATTATTTATTCTCATATTTTACTGTTTCATCTGTGTATTCCACGTTATTACATGATATTTACTTATTTGATATGAAATTACATGTAAATTATTATTATCATTATTTTTTTGAATTGGTAACATGTGATTTGTGAAATTATTTTAATACAAAGTTTGTTTAGGTATTTTATTTATTTTGGCTTACAAATTTTTTGGGAAATAATAAATAGTGAGAATATGGTTGAACTTAAATTGGATTTTACCTCCCATACAATTCAAATTTGCGCGAAAATTATGTTGAATTAATAATTAGACATTGTGGGTTAAGAGATGATTATGAAGCTTGGTGAATTTTTGATCTTGTGACATGTCTAAATTATTTGTCATTTTAAGTTAAATCAACATGAAAATTTTCTTAAGGTGTGTGTGTGTGTAACATCTTATTTGTGCCTTTTTTGTAGTGAAATGATATTCGAGAATATTGTTGCTGACTTGAACAAAAGGGAGATGTTAAAAAAGAACTATGATACTTGGCATTGCAAGATCCAATCCTAAGAAATTGAACTCAGAACAACGCCGAAAGGATCATGAGTCCTTTGAGAATTGGCTCAAGAACGATTGATGTGCAAGCTTTACCATGTTAAACAACATGAACAATGACCATATTGGTGAGTTCGAGGAGTACATCATTGCACAGAATACGTGGCAAGCACTAAAAGTGTATTTTGGGGGGAATTTTGTCACGAGGTTGTGTGGGTTGATCATAAGATTTGATTCCTACAAGATACGCTTTGAACACACGATAAATTAGCATTGTATAGCAATGTCATCCATGATTTGCAAACTCAAGGTGATAAAAAACAATTTGATCGATGAACAAAAAGTTCTATAACGACCTAGCTTGTAGGGCCCAGGCCCAGTTTCTCCAAGAGTCAAAGCTCATCCCCCATACCCTCTCCATCGCCGCCCCTCCCATGGACTTCTTTTCTGTTCTCTCTGTAGACAAACCAGTAACCCCTTGATACATCTCTCTTCATCTATCATACGCCATTCGTCCTTTATCTCAATCTCTGTGAGTTCCCACCACCAAGCCCAAACACCAATGCTTCCCACACCGCTACTCTCCACTCAACCCTCGCCAGTCTTGCCCACGCCAAATACATTGCAAATTTGTTTGTGCCTCTCTCTCTCTCTCTCTCTCTCTCTCTCTCTCTCTCTCTCTCTATACTTGTCAATTGGCTTCCCTCCTTTTCATCGTGATCAAGCCACCCTTTTCGACATTGTTCGTCCAACTCCTCCGCTGTCGAAGGCCACTACCATATTTCTTTCTTTTCTCTTCCGTCGGCATCATGTGTCTATCGCACTCCACGACACCTACACCACAAGCCCTATTGTTGTTGCGCGCCATTAGGCTAACAAGCTCCTCCCTCCCTCCCCCCTCTCTCTCTCTCTCTCTCTCTCTCTCTCTCTCTCTCTATTTTCTTTCTTTCAAACCCCCATTTATCCAAGCTCGTAGACATCACCGACCAAAAACCTACACCATGAACACGTCGTCGCTTGTAAGCCTCCCATTTTCGCCTCTCTCCTTTCCCTCTCTGATCTTTCCTCTCAACTCCTCTAGTTTCTATCTTTGTCTCTCTCATCTCTCTCTTTCTCTCATCTATCAACAACTCCTCTAGTTTGTTGTTGATAGAAACTACTCCAAATTGTCACTGTGACCCAGTCAAATGGAAGTTCCATGTTGTCAAGCCTGATCGCACGTTGCACACCCTTGCTTTCCTCAAACTCAAGATAGGTCACCATGGATAATAGAAAAAACCCTAGACTTTACTAGTGTGGAGTTGACTTTTGGTTAACATTGAGAATTTTAATGTATTGTTGATATTTGGTAAGAATCTGAGCTTGTTGAATTGGCACTGTTGGGAGGCATTTTAGATGAGTTTATGCATAGTGGTAGTTGCCAATTTGTACAGGTGGGACATTATGAAGTTGATGTTTTGGTCAAGTAAGCATTGGTAATTTTAGTAGTTATTTGATAGAGTTCGAAATTATATATGGTGTTGTATGAGTGGTTGTGGTTATTTTTTTTTCGAGGAGGTGTTAAGTGAGTTTTAGATAAAGAGGATGAGTTATGATTAGATACTTGTCATGGATTTGCTAAGCCAAAAGGAGAATTTAGGTGTGAATGCCTTGGATGAGCAAAGTTCTAAAAGTTATTTTGGTTGTTTGGAGTTGAGTAGTAATCAGGTTAGAAGAATTGAAACAATAGGATTATTGTCATAGAGTCATTTAGGCCTAGTTTGAATAGTAAGTCGAGATGAGATGTTGGTGTTTGGATATAAGATGAAATGAGATGGGATGGGATGTGATGAAATGGAACCATCTCTTTATTCAAACCAGGCTTTACTGTGTCAACTTATTTTATATGTGCTTGTTTATAAGACTGTTCATCTGGGTCGGGTTTTTTCCCAGCCCGGTCCTGAACCCGAATAATTGGATTTCAGTTCCGGGTTCCTGCCAAGATCAAATCCAGGCTGGAACCCGCATTACAAAACCCAGATAAATCCAAGCCGGATCTGGTTATGAAACATAGGTTTCAGATTTAACATCCGATACCCGGGTTATATATATATATAAAAGCCCTCATTCTTCGAATCTTCGGTGCGATGTCCTCTCTCTCTTGCTCAAAGTCCAGCTCCAAACCCTCATCCCGGACTCCCTAGCTCTCCATCTCTCTCTCTCTCGCCCAAAGTGTCAAACAGAAACCCTAGCTCTTGATCTCTCTTCTCTTGCTCAAAGCCCAAACCGAAACCCTAGCTTTCTCTCTTCAGTCTTTTGCCCGTAATAATGGGAAGAAGCCTTCTCTCTTCTCTTCTTTATCTAACTTATCTCTCTCTCTCTCTCTCTCTCTCTCTCTCGACCGAGCGCCGAAACCACAACCATCGCCGCCAGTGCTATCAGAGGCCATCGTCCACAGAAGACAAAAGCCTTTTTGCTACTCTCAGTATGTTCCTCTCTCTCTCTCTCTGTGTGTTTTGAGCATTTAGATCTCTTCTATTAGGGGGAGGTTTCTTTTGTATCTAGAGTGTGTTGGGAAAGCCGAAATCCTAGCCATCGTCACCGTTGACTAGTTGAGCTGCCGTTTGGCTAGATCTGCTCTTTTCTTTTTAAATTTTATTTCGTCGCCCAAATCTATAACCTGTTAAGTTGTGGCAGTGCATGAGTAGTGTAACAAAATGTTCTTTGCGAAGCATGATAACTACAAGCTAGTAGATGGAACACGATTCTTTCTGGTGAAATGGTCTGGTTTGATGACTGTACTCTTTTTTAATATTCTATTTGAATATAATATGCAAAACTAGTTAATGAGCTTTTTGATTTCTTGGCTGCAAGAATTGAAGATTGGGTTTGAGGATTATTTTTATGGGTTAAATCTGTTTAGCCGTGAGTATCGAATCCAAGAAGTTTTAAGGCCGTTGAAAGGTGGGTTGGCTTCTAAACTTGTCGAATGGGATTTTTCTTTTGTTATCTCTCATGGAAATAACTAATAAGCGATGGGAGGGCAACGAACAGAGAAGAATAATGTTATATTATATGTTTATAGTATACAGATCTTGTTTATATACTCATCTACTTTGCATCATTTGCTAGGAAAGTTTGTGTGCATCTCAGTTTGCTTCTTTGAAAATGTTGTTTAATTTTCTAAATTATAGGACTTGCATATATAATTCATTGGTGTTTGCTCAATTTGTTTCAAACTTATCCTAATTCTTAAGAAAGCTGCAGGTACATATTCTTATATGAAACTTGGCATTATATAGTTAGGAGTCATTCTTAGTATAGCGACGCTCCTCTACTCTGTATCATTTACTTCTGAGTGAAACCCATTTTTTGAAATCGCAGAAGCGCTCCTGAATTAGAGCATTTGGTTTGTTTTCTGTATTTGACTTAATTTTGCTTCCAAGTCTGGTTGTTTTAATTTTGTTTGGTTATGTTAACTGCGCATAGGTGATGAGCTTTGTGTAAGAAATTTTGTAAACACGATATTCAAGCTGCATTTGTATCATAACATGAAACAAGATTATGTTGTAACACGTTTGTTCAAAACTTTTGTTTTTTGCAGGCTATCTTTCAATCAAATCACTTGAAGTTGCTACATGGTCTGAAATTAAATCATTAATAGAAGACCATGCTAATGATTTTGTAATTCATATATTGTAATTTTGTATATTGTAATGTAATGTGTAAATATCAAAATAATGTAATATGAAGTGGATTGTATGCATTTTAGTTTTTCATTTTTATATATTTTTAGTATTCTAGAAAATGTTAGTATTATGCTTTTTAATGATGACTCAAACAAAGTTTTCATAAAATATAGGCTTTTATAAAAAATTATGTTTATCAACATTTTTTTAATTTTTTTTTAATAAATATAGAAGAATTATGCTTTTCAAATTTTTAAATGCAATATATGCTTTTATCAAAAAAAACAAAGTTATGCTTCTAAACCCTTTTTATATGAACCTTAAAAAAAAAAAAAAAAAAAATCTGAGTTCAACCAGAATTTCTGGGTTTATAAAATTTGGATTCACCCGGGTTCCGGCTCGAGTCTGATCCGGGCCAATCCGGTCCAGGTATACCTAGGTTCCCTGGCCGAAACCCAAATGAGCAGCCTTACTTGTTTAATTCTATTAAGTTATAGTTTGTATTAATTCTGTTTAGACAACGATCGATATTTGCACTATTGTGAGGCAATTGAAAGAAGTTGAAAAGTTTAGATAAGTTTTGCTCCTATTAGACTTTGCCTAAAAACTGAACGAGATTGATTTTATAAAAACTTGCATGTTTTGTTATGAAAACAACATCAATCGCTTGTCTACAATATTTCTTTGTATTTGAATGAGAATATGAAATATTTTTGTCATGACTCGTGTAGACAAAAACATTTTTTATACTCTAGTCTCAATAATATAGAAAGAGCAAACGTGAAATTAGAAAAGTAGAGTATAATTATATGGCATGTATCTGTTCAGCACTCTGTTCTAATAATGATATGTTGCATTTGAAAACCCCTAGCATGACATTTTGTTTCTGCTTCCATCCTGACCTCAACACAAGTGTAAAAGTATGGCCTTTGTTATTGTGTTGTACCAATATCTCTATTTCTGAGTGCACCCACTTTGAAAACAAAATGATTTTCTACCGCGTGGTCTTTCTAGTATGCACACTTGGTGCGCTGAGTTTAAAAAGGAAGATTTCGCTTCTATTTCTGCTCGGTTTGGCTACTAGAGATAGCACAGCCCTACGACAATGGTTAAACATAGAATATGTTATGTTATTATGCTGCTTAATTATGCTTATGCCAAAAGACTTTTACATATCTTATTATTGTAAATAAATCCTTCTAAAATATTGTTATGATATTTCAATAATCAGTTTTTTCTGCATTATGTAATTGGATCATGTTTACATACTAATATAGGCTCACTGCTTGCTAAATATTGATAACTCACCCAATCATCTCTAATATTTTTTAGATGATTTTTATGTTTTAAATGAGGACCAAGAATAGGAAGCATGGGCAGGATTGGCTAAGCATAGTGGGATAAGTTCCTAAGAGGCATATGCAGATTTACAGACTGGAATTAATTGCCAAAGCCCAAGGGTACAAGAGGCTATTAGAGGATCTTATTCAAGAAACTAGTCATTTTCTTTTAAGTGTTATTTTTGGATATTTTTGTTGTTATTGAGACTTTGTTGTGTTCTTGATTAATTATGTTGGAGTAGTTCATTAATGTTCTTGTACATGAACATAACATTTGATTTGAACAAATGAGTTTTATTTGTTATAGAACTTTGAGGTTTAAACCTGTATTGTTGGAATGTGGTTTTAAGTGATAGGAACTAACTCTCTAATCCTTTGAGTAAGGGGCGTTACAAGTCCAGGTGATGATATGCTCGCTTCCTACCTCTTAGGAAACAATGAGTCAAAATTGACACACAATGAGAACATCAAAACTTTTGATGATGTGTCACGTCACTTATAACTTGAGGCTAAGTGTCAAAAAAGGTTGTTAAACCCAAACATTCATCCTATGTGGCTGAATCTAACTTGTACAAGGCATTTAAATCCAAACGCAAGAACACCAAGATTAGGGTAGCTACTAGACGTGTGCAAAATAAGCCAAGACCTTTAATGCATGGCAAGAAAGGCAAGCACAGAAGGAACAAGTCCAAGCTAGACTGCTTCAACAATGAAAGAAATATAACTTCGCTTGTAACTGCACAAATCTGAAGAAGGTACAATCTGTCTAATCACTTTTTTTTTTTTTATGTAACAACCCATGTGATGGTTGCCCACTCCTAACCCATGTAGATTCTTGATTCAGGAGCAATTGAGTATATAGCATGAAATAGAGTCAGATTTGTGGAGTGTTTTCGGATTCCAGTTAGGTGTCGTGATATTAAGTTAGTGGAGCTAACATGAAGGTGCTAGGAGATGCTACCTACAAGCTAGAGTTGTGAGACAATCACACTCTATTACTCCATGATTTGCTATATGCTCTTGAAATCCGACGAAATTTATTTTTCATAATTACTTTAATTGGACTTAATTTCCGTATTTTATTTGAAAGCAATGAAGTTCTTATCTACTTGGGATTTAGATTATTCAAATGTGAATGATTTTAAATATGCTTTTTATATGTATGCTTTTCTTTCAGACGATTTTATGATAATGGATTTTGATTATTCAAATGTGAATGATTCTATTGTTTTTCTTACTGCATTTGATAATCTAAATTTATATAAATAGCATGTTAGGTTTGACCATATTAGGCAAGAAATGATGACTAGGTTAGCTAGAGAATGCCTAATAGACAATCTTGTTAAAGTCGCATTGGCCACATGTGAACATCATTTGATGGGAAAAATAAAGAAAAACCTGCTTGGAAAACAAATTAGGGCATCTTTTAAATTGCAATTAGTTCGCTCAAATATTTGTGACCCAATTAGTGTGAGGGAAAGGCACGGGACTATCTATTTCATCACATATATAGATGATTTTTAGCGATATAGTCATGTCAATTTTTTTTTTAAGAGTCAAAGATCACCTGTCCAATAGTGACTCCATCCCAATTTTATTAAGAAACCCTTATTTATGGAAAAGGAAAACCGTGCTTACAAACCGACACTTGGGGCTACAAGATAAGTAATAAATACTCAAAACCAAGTATCAAAAGAAACGTAAAACCTCCTAAAAAACAACCAAAACCAAAGCCAGTAAACCCGAAACAAACAAAACATATCCCCAAGATAAAACAAAAATTAACTCTTAAGATTGGGGAAACCCAACTTATCTAGATGAATAATTCCTTTCAAGAGCCGAGGCAAATTAAGGCTTCCCTCATAGCAAAGATTAGTCCCCCTCTCGCCTTGTCGTGCAAGAAAATCTGCCACTTGGTTACCTTCCCGATATTGGTGAACCACCATGACATTTATCCCTTCAAGAGCAGTGTGCAATTCCTTCCAAAAGTCCCATAGATACCACAAAGTACATCTACCCCCAAGAAGCCAATCCATGACCAACTGGGAATCACTTTCAATAATAGCATTAAAGTAGTTAATCCTCTTGCACAAGGCAAGCCCTGCTGAAATAGCCTGTAACTCAGCCTCATTATTAGTACCAAGGCCAAACTGAACTAAGAAGGCCCCCTGCACATTACCAACCGCATCCCGTATCACTCCCCCACCCTTAGAGCTCCCCAGATTTCCACGACAACTCCCATTACAATTCATTTTCAGCTAACCCGCAGGAGGCTTCTTCCAAGCAACTAGTCTTTGTCTTCACATACTCTGAGTCAAACGAGGAACCTGTAATTCCATCAAAATCTGCACGTCTTGCCTAGATAGGGACCCAGAAGAATTAGGCCCCGCTTGGATACACAGATGAGATGAGATGAGATGAGATGTTTTGAATAGTAGTTGAATAAAATATTAATAGAATATATTTTTTAGTATTATTTTTATGTTGAAATTTGAAAAAGTTGAATTGTTTATTATATTTTTGTATGGGGATTTGAAAAAGTTGTAATGATTGAGATAAGATGAGATGAGATGAGATAGTGGTTTTGTGTAAACAAACGGGGCCTTAATATCCCCAGCTAGAAAACGGATCCAGTATTTAATAGACCACCATACACGAGCTGCACTTTCTTGCACCCTTTCCATTCTTGCCTTATGTCTTCGGATCCACATATTCCAAGTAATCAAGCAAGGTATTAAACCTATCAGCATCCCTTTGATAGAGGCTTTCTTTGCACAGCGAAACCATGCCAAAACTCTAGCCCACCACGTCGTCAAACACATACAAGGGACCCCCAACTCAATATTGCTCGTTCCCATACTTGCGAAGCCACTTCTCCCGAACATAATACATGATCAAGTGACTCTCAAGAGTTTTGTGTGCAGCAGTCACAAGAAGATACTAAGGCCACGCCTCTAGACTTCACCTGTTCATCCATTGGAAGACATCTAAAGTAGGCATTCCTGATTCAGATGGACACTCTTTTCGATAGTAGATCATGTCAAATCCACTCATTCCATTAAATTTGATCACCTTTAATATGAACCACTTCTCATGCACTAGCAATCGAAAAATTGCCATCACTAAATGGCTTGCACACAAACACATTTGATCTTGTTTTTCCAGCACGAGTACTCTCTAATATTTCCATTATGGCCTCCTTGCCCACTAGTTCTAGTAAATGTTCAGTATCTCAAGAGTTTTCAAGCCAACAATTAAAAATACGAACTTTACTATTGACAATCTCTTTCACTCGCATAGAGAGAGGCCTCGAAAGCGAGCCACCTATCGTACCAAAAAGACGCATTACCTTCTTATACCAGAACTTGAACATTATCAGTAAGACTGAGACCATGGATCTCTAGAAACGAGATACCAAGGAGCTCACAGATGCAAGTGTGACATGGCCATCCTTCAAATACTTTGCACGAAAAAACTCTATCCACAAGTTCGTAGTAGACATGATTCTCCATGCAAATTTCATTTGTAGAAAGCATTGGGCCTCTTTAAGATTCATCTTTTTTATGTCTATTTAATCTTGCACTATTTTAGACAATACGTAAGCTTGGTTAAGGCTAGGTTTGAATGCAAAAAACATTTCATATCATCTCATCTCATCACATTTAATCATTACAACTTTCTTAAATTTTTACATAAAATACAATAAAAATTCAACATTTTCAAATCCCCAAACAATAGTAATATTAAAAATAATATTCTAATAATATTTTATTCAACTTTCATCTTTCATTTCAACTCACTATCCAAACCTCCTCGAATCAATTAGACATGAGTGTAAAGGCTCTAAGAACTAACCATGGTCTTGAATATCTATTTGAGTAGTTTAAAAGATTCTATGATGAAAAAAGAATAAAAATGTGATTGACAATGTCATATGCGCCACATTAAAATGGTGTTGCTGAAAAGAGAAGTTGGACATTGCTTGAGATAGTTAAGTAGATAATGGCGCAAGAAAAACTACCAATATCATTTTAGGAGATGCATTTTGTTTTACTGCAGCCTACATCCTTAATCGAGTGCTCTCCAAATTAGTATCTTTCACTCCGTATGAACTTTGAACTAGTAAGAAATCCAACTTGAGTAACTTGTAGCCATGAAGTTCAACGGGTTTTGTTTATGATTCTTCTAATAAATATGCCAAATTGGATTTTAGAGGAAAGAAGTGTATCTTTGTAAGGAATCCTGACCACTTTAAGGGATTTGTATTGATTGATGAACAACTTATTGGAAGTGTGTCTGAAATTGAGTCACAAGATGCAAATTTCATCGATGATGAATTTTTCAAAAAGAGTTAAGGTTGATAGGATTGTGGAATTTCAAGAGGTTTTAGATCAAGAGAAATCCACTCGAAGTATCGTAGTTGAGAAAGAGAAAATCTCTCAAGCTCCCAAGAACAATAGAGTGACTTGGCTGAGTGGTAGCAAACCACTTAAGGGTTATCGACCCAGCCTCAACCACGTAGGCTCATGCAGAAATGTTTCCTGCTGTCGATTTGGTATTGAAGGGAAAACATTCATGGTAGCTCCACAACATGATGATGAACCAAGGACTATTCAAGAGTCTCTCTTATCTTCTATTATAGATGAGTGGATAAAAGTACTAGATGATGAAATAGAGTTTGTGAAGATTAAAGAGGATGAGTCGATAAAGAGGAAGAAACAACCTTGCATAACCCTGTTCACCATGGAGGCGAAGTACATAGAATGTTCAACAGCAGTTCAAAAAAGATGTTTGGTTGATGAGGTTCTTTTAGCACTTAACAATGGCGCAAGTACTTATGATCTAGTAAGGATTTTTTTGCTATAGCATGGTTGCTCTCACATATGATAAGAACCCAAAATATAATGGAAGAATCTAACACATTGATATTTGATACCACTACATCAAAGACATGGTTGCATATAAGGATCTGGTCCTAAACCATCATTCTACGAGTCACATGGTTGCTAATCTCCTAACAAAGCTCATAACGAAAGATACTTTTATAGATAATTAGGAGTTTAAGACTTTGTAAATTATAATTATAATTTATTTTTCAGTTGATGAAGTAATGTAAAATTTCATTTGATAGATTAATCCAATGTGATATTTTTTCTTAATCATATGACATGTCTTGCATACACACAAGGTATGTCAATAGGCTAAGATTGGCTCACTTATAAGAGCAATCACCTTTGGTTCTTGTCCAATAAGAGATAAGTTGCATGACAAAAAGATATGTCAACTTAGTGGGAGTTAAAATGAGGTCCATCATAATTAAGATGAATATGCATGGACATCCCACAATCTATGTAGCTTGAGTTAACTAGATGTGAGACCCATTTTTGCACTTTGAAGGCGGGCAAATAGAGAGATTCGAGTTATATGCAAAAATAGCCCTTGAGCTAAGATTTGTACAATGTTTGATATGGATATACACTCTTTGAGAAAGAGAAATCTACCATAACATTTATTACATACTACATGTGCTCATTCAACTAAATGTGAAAGTGAGTGAATGCTTCCCTGTTTCTTCATTATATGAGTCTTATTCTTACTTTTGAGTGCCCTTCTTGACCTTTTACTATGTCATAAGATAAATGTTTTAATGTTTGCTACTCTAACATGTTATCTATGTCCATGATTGATACAGTTTAAAAAGACATTGTTGCAAAAGCAGTTTGAGTGATATGAGGGTGAAGTGAAGGCTATTCAACAACACATCCTCACTTGTATTTGCTGACATCAAACTGTGCTACCATTGTCGTAGTGACAAAATTTGTGAACATATCACGCTGGTTTAGAAGTAATCAAGAATAGTTCTAAGTTTTTTTTTTTTTTTTTTTTTTTGAACTTTAGAGGAATCAAATATGCTTGACTAGATACAATCAAATAAGTCTAGGGCATGTGAGACACTTTAAGGATGTCACTATGTTAGTCTTCTCTTGAAGAGACTTGGTATAATACTCCCACACATGTTTTTAAGGCGTACTTGGTGATTGCATGATCTATTTGATTTTATAAATAAGATTAAGAATAAGGTGGGAGATACTAGGCTGAAGCTATACCTATTATATATGAGTGGGTGATGTAATAAAAGGAAGGGGTGCCCATATGGACATGCCCCTCCCCATTTGATTTCCAAGAATATGACACTTGGCATTATGGCAAGGTGTTATGCTTGTATTTACGGCATTAATGGTTGGCCTTTAAGGCCAACCATATGTTACCAAATAAAATCCTCTTGATTAAGAGATTTTACAGTGACTCTCTTTTGGTGCTCCAGTCTAAGATAAAAAGCTTCATCTTTCCAAAACAACATTCTTCAGTGAAAGAGGCATCTGGGTTGAGGGTGGTTTGAGTGTGTCTCTAGTTTGCCTAGGTGACACACTCAACTATTTGGTGAAGACAAACTCAAATCGATTGAAGACTTGTACACTATATTCATTTGTGGAGCAATTACAAAATCTAACCTTAAGGTATATTTTTTTTCACTTTGTATGATTTCCATAAACTCCAACAAAGAGTGACGTAACAACCTTGTGAGCAAACTATTGTACTTTCATGCTCGCATTTCTACGGACCTAAGTAGAAAACCATTGTTGAAAAAGTTGCAATAGAGAGCAACAATCTTCAATAATGGAACTGAGTTTCCATGCTAGGTCTTGTTCGAGTGATGGTTGCATGAACGATTCTAGTGTCCTTCTATAACGATCTTGTCAGCATGAAGGAACTCAACTTCTTAGATGGCAAGTAAAGCTGCTTCGACTTTTCTATACATCAAAGAGGCAAAAGGGGGGCCTTTTTCTAAGGTTGCATGATACAACCCTAGCTATTTCTACATACTCCCACTATAATGGTTAAGTCATCATGAATGGTGGCATCATAATTGAACTTCAAGCTTCAGGTATATTAAAGAACAAATGACACCTGGACAAAAAAGCAATCAAAAGGCTGAAGAAGAAATTCATCAGTTGCATGATACAGCTCACGGCAACACTGCATGACATAGCTCATAACAGTATTCTAAAAACATCCACAAGGCGCCTACAGCAAATAAAGATGAATTATAGAATACCCATGTAATAGAAAATTATTTGTTGTAGATACATGTGTCAATAGTATAGGAAAAGAGGTTGTTATGAATTGTGTACATAAATAGGCGTATAAATGTCAGAAGGTGGTGCGGTGAAAAAGGCTCGATCCTTTTTATCAATATACTCTGCCCATCAAGGCATTCTTTCAAATAATTTGTCTGCTTGTCTTTTATTGCTTTTAACATGAAATCATGAGCCCATTAACAGACTTATCGTCTTCATCCTGAGACCATGGCCTCCTCAAACCTACCCCCCAACAAACACCACCTAACCCACCCCCCAACTCACACCACTTACAATCAGCACCTCCATACTCAACTCAGTTAGTCATTTTGTCAATTAAACTTATTATTGATAATTATTTGTTGTGGAAGGTACAAATGGTTCCTTTTCTTAAAGGACACCAATTGTATGATCATGTGGATGGTACCTCTACCATACTAGACCCCATAATCAAAGACAACCCAAATCCAGAATACACCAAATGGTGCTTAATGGATCAACTAATAATTTTTACTCTTAACTCCTCTCTCTCTGTGACCATGTGCTTGCTCAGGTGATGGAGTGTGAAAACCATCGTGAGATTTGGACCACATTGCAAGAGCTTTTCACGGCTTAGTTCTCAACTCACACAATACAAACTCACTTTCAGCTTACAACACTCAAGAAAGGCTCTAAAAGCATTACTGAGTATTATAACAAGGCCAAATCTCTATTTGCATCCTTAAGTGCAATAGTCAACCCCTTTCTTCCTCTGAGTTCATAGTCTATTTACTTGCTAGTTTAGGCTTCAATTATGAATCACTTGTTACATCCCTTACTACTCAAGCCGAACCACTATCCTCCCATCAGATTTATAGCTTTCTTTTTAACCATGAGTCTCGTATAGCTCATCAGTCCCATTCTCTTATGTCTAGTAATCCTCTATATGCCAATATTACAATCACCAAACAGAATCACTCCTCTCCTAATCCATCTACCAACTATCGTGGAAAGGGTGGTAGATTTGCTAGGCATGGTAATGGTGGTGGGCAAGGTCCTCTAAAGACTTTCACCAATCAGACTAACTCTCGACCCATATGTCAGGTTTGCCATAAACCTGGACATACTGCTTTAACCTGCTACAATAGATTTAATCAGTCCTATCAAGCTCTATCTCCTCCCTCACTCACCACTCCACCTCGGTTCAATGCCAACTTTACTACCACAAACCCTCCTTCTACCCCACCATACTTTAATCACTGGTTTCCAGATAGTTCTGCATCAAATCACTTTACAGGAGACTACAACAATCTCAACTTGGACTCCATATTATATCAAGGCTCTGAGCAAGTTAGCATTGGAGATGGCTCCACCATACCTATCCAACACACTGGTTCAGCTCATCTTCATACTCCTAATGGAAATTTTCTTCTCACTTAGTTATTACATGTTCCAACTATGTCTAAAAATCTCTTGTCAGTTCGGCAATTTTGTCTAGATAATTATGTGTTTTTTGAGTTTTACTCCACTAGTATTGGTGTGAAGGATTTACAAACGTGGGAGGTTCGACATCAGGGCACCGTTAAGGATGGCATTTATGTACTTCCTTCAAGTGTTTCGGCCTCACCTTCCATCGCTTCTACTCCTCAAGCACTGGTTGGCATTCGCACTAATCCCTCCATCTAGCACATGAGACTCAACCATACCTCTCCTCGAGTTACCACTTTTGTTATCAATAAGTTTCAACTTCCAGTAGATGCTAAGTCTAATTCCAACACTTGTACAGCTTGTTTTCAAGTTAATTCCCCATCCTCCCTCTCCTTCCATCTCTCAAACACCTTTTTAATTGTTATTTTTAAATGTTTGGGGTCTGGCACCGACCCTTTCTACAACTGGATGCCGTTTCTATCATGCTATAGTGGATGATTTTACAAAATATTGCTGGTGTTCCACTTCAATCCAAGTCGGATGTCTCATATATTTTTATTGCTTTTCTTTGTTACATCAAAAATTAATTTTCTACTAATGTTCGAACCATTCAAACTGATGGTGGGGGAGAATTTCATCCCTTTTGAAAAATTTTACAAGAGTGTGGCATTGGACATAGACTCACTTGTCCTTACTCTCATGCTCAAAATGGGATATTGAGAGACGTCATCGACACATTATTGAGATGAGTCTTGCTTTATTAGCTCAAGCTTCCATGCCTTCAAAATATTAGGTGTTTGCTTATCAAACTGCAGTATATTTGATTAACCGAATGCCAACATCCATTTTACAAAATCAGTCTCAATTTCAGAAATTATTTGGTCATACACCGAATTATAAATTTCTTTGCATTTTCGGGATTGCATGCTAGCCAAATCTTCATCCCTTTAATAAGCACAAAATGGATTTTCAGATCAAAATTGTGTTTTAATGGGTCACAGCCCCAACCATAAAGGGTACTGATGTTTTCATATTCCGACGGACCGAACTTACATATCTCGGGATGTACAATTTGATGAGGCCCACTTTCCCTTTAACACCTTTGCCCAGTCAAATGCTGCCTTGACCCCTGCACAGACCATTACATCTATTGCTACAAACTTTCCCTCCCTTACATCATTAGCTCCTTTGGTCATTTTTCAGTTCAGCTCATCGGTTTATTCTGGCCCATCGCACAACAACATTTCACAAAATCAACCTGGCTCACCAACTCTCAGCCCATCGCACACATATGATTCTTTGGCCAACCCGCTTCGTCACTCAACAGACCAAACAGGATCATCTTCCTCGACATCGAACCTTAGTGCATCTACTGACATGTAGAATCCTCACACATCCTCTACAGATTCCTCATCAAATCATCTTCTCTCTTCTAAACATCCCACAATCACTCGATTACTAGCTAATATATGTTGTCCTAAAACTTGAAATGATGGTATTGTTGTTTGGCCTCTTCCCGACCCTCTCTTTCACTTGCAGAGTCTATTCCTACCATTATTCCTGAGGAACCTAACTCATATACTGAGGTTGCCAAATATCCTGAGTGGAGAAATGCTATGAAACTTGAATTTCAATCTTTAGTACAGAACTCCACTTAGGAGCTAGTTCCAGCGTTTCCCTCACTCAACATTTTGGGTCTCGAATGGATACTTAAGACCAAAAAAACAGTTGATGGCATGCTTGAAAGGAGCAAAGCGCGTCTAGTTGATAAGGGTTATCATCAACAACCTATGGTGGATTATACAGAAACTTTCTCACCAGTTGTAAAAACAATAACCATCTGCATTCTCCTCTCTTTGGTTGTCTCTTCCAATTGACTCATTCATCAACTAGATGTCCAAAATGCTTTCCTGCACGGTGACCTAGAGGAGGTTGTCTACATGAACCAACCTCCTGGTTTTGTCAATCCCGACTACCTGAAGCACGTAAGTAAACTCAAAAAGGCTATCTATGGTCTCAAACAGGCACCAAGGGTCTGGTTCTCCAAGCTAAGTACTCAACTCATCTCCCTTGGTTTTATAGAGTCTCAATCATATTCTTCCCTGTTTATATTTAGAAATTTATCTCATGTTGTATTTGTTCTAGTATACGTAGATGACATAATTGTCACTAGTTCCAATTCTCAACTTATTTCTACTCTTGGTTCATATTTTCCAGTCAAAGATTCAGGACAATTGCATTTTTTTTCTAGGAATTAAAGTCCACCGAAATACAAAGGGTCTATTTTTTAGTCAAAACCGATATGTTTCATAACTCCTAAGGCACACAAACATGCATGATGCTAAGTATGTTTCAACACCAATGTCTACTTCAATAAAACTCACTGCTTTTGATGGAGCCTCAATTGAGGATCCGCATCTCTATAGGAATGTTGTTGGAAGTTTACACATAGCATTTACTCGTCCTGACATTTCATTTTCAATCAATAAAGTTTGTCAATTTATACACTGCCCAAAAAATTCTCATTGACAAGCTGTCAAACATATTGTACACTATCTGCGTCTCACTCCCAATTTTGGTCTTCATTTCTCAAAACAGTCCTCACATGCCATTTCAACCTACTCTGATGCTGACTGGGCTAGCTTGATGATAAAAAGTCCACAGGTGGATTTTGTGTCTTCTTTGGTTCACAACTTGTTTCATGGGAATCCAAGAAACAGTCCACTGTAACTCAGTCATCAACTAAGGAAGAGTACAAAGCCGTGGCCAACACGGCTGTGAAATTATTTGGATTCAATCTCTTTTGCAGGAACTTGGAATTTTTTTGCAAACATGTCATACTTTGTGGTGTGACAACTTGGGAGCCACCTATCTCTCAGTCAATCTTGTTTTACATTCGCGTACTAAACACGTGGCCTTGGATTATCATTTTGTATGTGTTCGAGTTGCATCTAAATATTGTTTTTCATTAGGAAACCGATGTGGTTAAAAATAACAAGTTTATAAGGATAAAATGTAGAATTTATCTTTATTTAACTTGTGAAAAGGAAAAATAAAAACATACCAACCAATGCAATAGCAACGAGCTGATATCAAGCAGCTTCTCCAATTATTTAGAGATTAAAGTGTCTATCATGAAAGATATTACTTGTTCTATACAGGAATTCTACAAAAGACGATTTTAAACCTTGACGTATTAGTCAGTTTTATTCTAAGTTGAATGTTTGAGTAATTCGTTACTGAACCAGGATTGGCAATATTCTTTGTCATTGCCAAGTAACGTACGTGTAACTTGCATTTTTTATAGAAACTTGCGTAAGAGGAGCAATTCTCCATAATTTAATTGCCATCAAATTGTGAGTCGTAATGTATATTCCAAAAGCTTAAGTTTTGTTTAGATCTCGAGAAAGAAAAAAAAAACGTTTAATTGTTTAAAAAGAATGAAGACCTTTATCGTGGTAAACTTGGAGTCTTTTAAGTTTAAACATTTCAATCGGTCACAACAAAATATTTTTGTATTCTGATTAGTATATGACTCGTCAAGTTTATATCATATATTCAATATTTTTAAGAATTTGCTACATACAGTGACTTTTGTATGTTCCTTGCAAACTCCAATAATATGATTGACTGTATATTAAAAAAAATACATAGAATTTTTTTATTTTTAATTATGGAAGGCATGGTACAAAATTCTAATCTAATTGGTCGCTGTTTCTAGTATACATAAAACATGATTAGATTCCAAACTTGGAATTAAGATTAAAAGGGGCCACATCCGTTCCTCTCTCTCCTCTTTACAGCCCATATGGAAATGGTATCGGCCTATAGGCTTTATTCCATTATGAGGAAATAACACTTGGGCTTTAACACATTGTACCCAATGGCACCCATGTCGTGTGGTTTGAAAATATTTGAATGAATAGGCTGACTTCAAACTTCAGCCGTACTGTGCATTGTTCTATTTATATAGATTTATATTGAACGAGAGAAGATTACAAGTGGATATGATTTCTTATATATCAGGAGGGATAGAAGATGGAGTTGTTATATCATGTTAAACTTTGGGCTGCTGCTGGTGTATGAGATAAATCCTGAACTTGCAGTGAGTGATCTTCCGAGGAGTTTGAATCTTGGCTTATCTGTCTAACATGGTTCATTAATAGGATCACAAGTACTAAAACGAATTGAAAACCCGATTTATGGTTTTGTTTGTAATAAAAAAATTATTTATTTAACTCTTGCAAATTAAATCATCCCATCTCAATAATGTAGATGATGTATTTTGAAATTTGCACACCAACTTGCAAGTAATATGACTCCAATCGTATTTTAGAAACAAACTGTTCTCAAGGAGAAAATTATTTATTTAAAACTTCGACCTTTCAATCTATCACTTTTTATTTACTATCAAAAGAAAAAAAAAATAGTAAATACCGTTCATCATCCTTATAAGCATCATTCTTTTGTTACTTCCTAAGGACACATCAAATGCTTGGTAAATAAGTGAAAAAATAAATATATTTTTAATAATTAATATCATAACAAGAGATGATTAAAGAATTCTCAAAATTCAATACAATCATTTACCTTTAAAATATAGTTTTATACCCAAAACAAGAGGCATGAAGAAAACATGAAACTGATATGTCAATATTCCTACCACCCAAATTCATGCTGTTATGTTAATGTTTTGAATCCACTAAGTAGAACTCACTTTTGAAAATAGGCTTACAAGGAAAATATGCCTAGGGGCTTATAAATCATCAATCAATCTCATACTTAGTCAATATGGGATTATAACAATCACCACGCTCCACAACCAACGTCCACGGTGGTCCTGATACTCACACAAGCTAGTTATGCACTAGGTCTTTCCTAGTCCCGAACGTACACTGCTATGCCGGAATCACTCCTCGTGCCGCATGATTGCAACAGCCGCAACATGGCCTTAGATGTGGGGTGGCTCTAATACTATTTTTTATGAACCCACTAGGTAGAACTCACATTTGAAAACCAGCTACGAGGAAAGGGTGTCTAGAAACTTATAAACTATCAAATAATCTCATACTTAGTCGATGTGAGATCGTAACAGTTAAGTTGAATTCATGTAACATATAAGTCAATTAGAATTCAACTCATTTAGTTAAATGGATCATACCTCTAACCTTAATTTAATAAGTTCGTGTCGGGTTTGCAAATTGTAATTAAAATAATTGTTAGTTCTAAAGGTCAAATGTCGGGTTCAAGTAGTGTGAAATCAAATTTTTATCAGGTTCATATTGGGTCGTGTCAAGGCTAATATTGTCTCAACAATAAAGCCTAGCTCACAAGCCTCACAGCCAAAGGACTACAGCAGAATCACGTAAAAAACACCTACTGCATGCAGCGGTGCACATCATTCCGTTTGTAACCTAGGTCTAGAATATTCTTTCGTGTACAACATTTCATTTCAACTATAAATGTATAAAGCATCAAATAATGAAATAGAAAAACAGAGGAACCTTTTCTTCAACAGGTCGAGAGTCACATAAAAAACCATCATCCCTAGGTCTCAATTTAAGTATGTTGTAAAAATTGAGAAAAGCTTCAAACCAGTCGGGTGTTTTTTTCTCCTTTACACCGGCTAATAGAGTTTTAACACATATGAGACTTGTGTGTGTTATGGTGTGTGCCCAGGTTAGTTAATTTTCCCTTTCTCCCTTTGTCACATCATCGCTCCCCTTCTTTCCATCTCCTCTTCCCTTTTCTGATCGTCCCATCTCCACAACCTAGGTCGCTTTGTTCGATCAAGAAAAAAAAAAAAAAAAAATAGTTGATTCAGTAACACATGAAATTGCAAAAAAAAAAAAAAAAGGCAATAAAATTTGGGAGTCAGAAATATTTGGTGTGGGAACAGAGCCATCTAGAAACCCTCGTTTGTTTTTAATAGAAATGGCCAGTGTGAAAGACCTATTCCATGCAAGATAATTCGAACCTATTAAAGGTGGAGTAACTATCACAGTGTGAGCATTGTCACTATGATGTATGAAGAAATGACTATTAGGATCTTCTGAAGGAGAATCATATTTGGGTTGAACTTTTTCAGCCATTGAGACAGAGAAATGTAGATATGAAAGATTAAAAGAAGTGAAGAATGAAACAGTAGCAGAATGAATTTTCAGACAACCTGGGCTCTCGATACCATGTTGAAATCTAAGGAGTTGCAGATAAAGGAAGAAAATACCAAGAAACAGCGAGGATGGAGAGAAAACATTCTCATTAATTAATACCTCTGAAAGCTTACAATGACAGCTATATATATACAATGAATCAAATAATAAGACAAAGAATAACAAACTAATTCTAGAAGCAGCTACAAAGGGAATATTCTAACAAACTTTAGCTAAGGTGTCAACAAGAAAATATTCTGACATTAAGTGGGAAGTCCTCTCTGTGGTGTGGCTGTAGGTAGAGTTGGTGCGCCCTCAAGTAACTCCTTTGATCCTTTTGATGAAGTTTGAGACTGTAGCCCCACATACAAAACTAGCAGAGAACAAAATCATGCTATATAAACTAAAAAAAATTAATTTTTGCATCAGCCTACACACCACACACCATAACTTTTTTTATTTTTTTTTATTTGTTTCTCTTATTAAATGTGTATTATATGGATGATGAATAAAAAGATATAAATGTTTCAACAAGAGTAAAATAAAAAAAATTGAAAAAAAATTAAAAAAAAAATAAAAAACACATTGGTGTGTGGTGTGTAGGCTTATGCATAACAATGCTCAACTAAAAAAGATTGAAATCGACCATGTTGCTGAATTTGTTATATATAAACGGCACCCACGCACTAATGAATTTTATCATAGTTTCTTGATTAAATAGGGGCCTTTATTCAGCTGAGGCTAATATAAGGGGAGGCAAAATGAAAACTCAATTAATCTTTCTTTTCCTTGATTTAAAACCATATAGAATTGTAATAAAAGGCTCATAAATTTTTCACATTTTCTCAACAGCCAAACAGAAACTAAAAGGCAAAAAAATTCAAAGTAAAAAGGCTTATTTTTAACCTCAAAGAGAGCTAAACGAACATTCAGAAGCGAATGGTTAAGTGAAGCTCTCGGCAATGGCCACAGAGTCTCTCGGCAATCTCAAGGGCTCTGAAGATCTCAGTTCAGTTGAGGAGGCAACACTTGGAGGAGGAGGAGGAGGAGAGAGAGAGAGAGAGAGAGAGAGAGAGAGAGAGAGAGAGGAGGGCAATTGGGAGGAGGAGAAGGATGTATGCGTGCATTTTGTTTACTTTGCTAAAACTCATACGTGTTAGTTCCTCTTTCGCGAGTGTAAAACGGGTATCTTACCCATCCGGCTGGTAGCACCCCTCAAATGTGTAGTATATGCATGCTATATTCTTTATTATATTGTTCTATTTAGTTTTCCAAGAAGCTTTAAATACTTCGTACTTTCCATACCTTTTTTTTTATGAATTATAAATATTTTTTCCCAAAACTGGTTGCTGGATAGTTGAATTATCGATAAGATTAATGGCTCTTATTTTTTCTTATGCTTATTCAGATATGTTAATTCCTATATATTAATGGATCATCTCCCTTAGCTTGCGTTAGATCTACAACAGGTGAGATGATAATGATTTGATCAAGGACTGTTTGGTTCAGGTCTGGTGGTCATGTTGTTCGTCCAGGTTAATAGAAATATTGACATCTTTTGCAAGAAGATCAACTTTATTTTCGGCTAAGATTACTTGTCTTTATGGTTCTTTTGACTCTTTCTTCTCTCATTCAAATGGCTGGGCCTTGAGTGTGTTGGAGTGTTATTGTGTTGGGGCATGCATTTTCGCCTTTTGCATGCATGTTTGGCCATAACTCTCTGTTGACTCTAACAGAGGTTTTGCGTATACTCCAAATATATATGGGCACACTGCCTCTAACATGGTTGGACATTTGTGCTAAAAATGGCAGGAGGTGTTCATGTCTAGTCCTCCACAAAGAGGCATCTCTAATCCGTACAGTTGGATCTCCTTCTTTTAGTTGATGCTATACTCACCACTAAAGTCAATGACAGCTTACTAGAGACAGTGTTGATCAGGGGTTGCAGTAATAGGCTCATGTGTTTGAATGTTGAAGTCATCTTAGATTATCTAAGTTGATTTGTAAATAGTAGTGTTTTGTGGGTTCTATTGAGCTATGTTTAAATGTATATAAATTGAGATATGTACTTAAATGTATGAAATAAGTTGAGATGTATTTAACTTTTTATGAGAAGTTAAAAAGTAGTAAGTTCCATTAATAATTGATTGGAGATGGGTTGAAGTGATTTTGACATCTAAATATAACTATATATCTCTTATATCTCAAAAGATTTGTAATAGCAAGAATAGTAGTGAATAGTTTGTTAATAATAATAAATTAGTCTAAAAATATCTAATAAAAATTTTGTTTTCGAACAAACCCTCAATATATTTGTTCCTCCTATGTATGAACATAACAACAAAGAGCTCCAAATTGTCAAATCTGTCATGCTATCATCAAGCATGAGAAGTCAATGTACATAGGTAGGGTGTTTGAATTTAGAGAGTGTTTCGTTTTATTTCATCATTATAATTTTATCAAATTTTTATATAAAATATAATAAATAATTTAATTTTTTAAAAATTTCAATTCAACTTTTTAATAATAATAATATTAAAAAAATAATATTCAAAATAATATTTTATTTAATTTTTAAATTTTATCCAAAATCATCTCATCTTATCTTACTACAAAAACAATCAAAACCATCAAATATTAAATATGAGCTGGCTAGCTGTATCTACTTGTTTTGGGTGTTTATAATAAAACACTGTCTAATATTTTTTATGTATTTCTTTTTATTTAATAACAAAATCATCTTATTTTGACGGTTATAAAAAATGAGTTTTTTTTTTTTAATTTTTTTTCAGCGATTGCAATAATATACAAATATGGTTTGAATAAACCAAATCCCTCTTAGTATTTTCAGCATAAAAGAAAAAAAAAATTCCCTCTTCGTAGAAGATGGGTTACAATTAATACAAAGTTTTAATACCACTAGCATTAAAAAACAGAATTAAAAGTACTTAAAATATATATTTAATAATAATAATAATAATTGTGTGCAAGTGCCGTGGTAGTTCTATATTTTTCAATTAGCAAGTGACGCCTCAAACTTTGACTAATTCAAATTGGGGGCTTGGGGACAACAGGTCCGACTTGCCTATGTATAGACTATAGTAAGGTCCTTTTATACTTTTTCTTCTTTTCGTCTCCCTTTTTCTCTCAATGGCCAAAACGTCAACATCAGCTGCTTAATTTGCTGCCGCCTTCTAAATATGTTTTTCCATTTTATTATCAATTTTAATGATCAGATATATATTGATAGAGATGATATAAATTTGCAAATAAAATTTTTGATAATCTTAATATAAATTTTACAAAAATTGATAGTTTGAAAGAATAAAATATCATTTCCACCTTCATTAGTCTCAGAAGAGTGTGAATATGATATATGGGTTGTGAATATCAGCTTGACTTTTGAAAAATCTGAAGTAATGTATGAACAAGAAGATCTCCATATTAAACCGTTCTTGCTTTCATTGGCGCTAGTGGGTCTCTTTCCCACTTTAGGCGATTTCACATTGGTGTTGTTTTATTTGTGTTAAATTTAGAATTTGTTTGTTGTGACCCTGCACTAAGTGGACATGAAGCTCGTTGACCTCTAGATCCATCTTTGGCAGTTCTCAAACTTGTCAACTCGTTCTTTCAAATGTAACCCACATAAGGCATTTATGGAGCTCAGATGTCCATTCTCTAAGGAAATCATGTGTGCTAGCTCCTTCCTGTTGAGGCAGCAGCCAGGTTGCTCAATCACTTTACTAAGGCAACAGAAGAATTTCTTAACTACTTTGTTAAGGTAGCAAGAGCTTTGCTTAGCCGCTATGCTGAGGTAGCGGGAAGTTTTCTCAACCTCTTTATTGAGGCGCAAGTGTTAACATTGGTTGCATGCATGTGTGTTAATCTTGGTTTGCCTGTTTTGCAGGGTCCCAAGTGCTTGACTTTAAGGTAACCTGATTTTTGAGAAGTGTTCACCAAAAACCAAACTAATTAGAGTAAATAATCCAAACCAAGAGTTTAAGACTTGCAAACCTAAGCCAAATGGCCTAATGTTTGGTGAGATTTTGACTTTTGTAGTGTTCAAGTATGCCTCGAAAGATGACTTGTTGGGATTTTCTCTTCTCTCTTCTTTTGCTGGAGTGTTGTGAGGGCTCGAGGTGCCTAGGTAAGGCTTAAGGGCAGCCCTATCTTAGTGGTAATGAAGATCTGGAAAGTTCGAGTGAGTGCTTTAGGGCAGCCTTTTATGGTGAATATGGGGATTTGAGCTACCCGAGAGGTGCTTGAGAGTGACCCCCTAGCTGGCTTTCTAGGTCAACCATTATTGCTCCGGAGAGCCATATTGCATAAGAGAGGCTTGTTGCTCAGGACAGACTTATTGCTCAATAAAGCCTTAAAGCTCATTCATACATTCATCGATGTATTAATGAGCTTTAATTAAGGTTGTGCAAAACTTCCGACGGCTTCAACTTCTGCCAACATCCACTTTGACTCTGACTCCAACGGGTATGAAAAATTTGAAGTTTAGAGTTGAAGTTGCTCTGAGAATTTTGGTTAGAGTCGGAGCCAATTGGCTTCAACTATGGGTGAGTACAAACATAATCGAAATCAGATTCCTCTAAATCTGGCTCCGACTCCGACTTCGTTGGAGTTCAAATCTGAACTCTGACTCCAACTCCGACTTGCATAAGTTTTGATTCGACTCTGATTTCGACTTGTTGGAATGGACTCAAATTTGAACTTTTTTTTAGTTGTATATTTAGCCTATTTTCTAAAAAAATATTTAATTTTTTCAAAGATTAAAAACCAAAACTAAATATTAAAAACCAAAATAAAATATAAATTATAAAATAAAATAAAATATTCGAATGATAACTTTAAACAGTGACACTAAGAGGGCTAAGTATTATTATTATTATTATTATTTATGTTTCCTATATCAGAGCATTTAAGGCTTGGCATGTGCTGATCTCATATATATGCAAATTCACGTCAACAGGCACATGCAAACTCAAGTCTACTAGAAATAAAAAATATACAACTAGAAATTAGAAATTGGAAAACTAAGAATTAATTATCAGAGTTATTATATTTTCAAATCCATGTTTAAAGCATATTATCTACTCTTTTAAATAGTAAGATTTAATTTATAAGATTTAAATTTTAAATTTTATCTTTTAAATTAAATTATATTATATAATTAAGCTTTTGCTATGTATACTCTTCGTATCAATTTAAAAATATAATATTTTATTTTATTAATGGACATAAAATTAAAACATACTTAGTGTCCTAATTAAATTACGTTTTCTAATGAGATAACGATTTTTATATGCTAGTACTCCTCTGTTTTCTCATGAGGGACTCTATGGTCTACCTCCTCCGTAATTCACCCACTGCTTCCACCTCTTTTATTATTGAAAAACTCTTTTTAACTTTTTGATTTTATTACTGGCCCAGGGAAAAATATTAAACTAGTATGAATAAAAAAAAGAGAGAAAATAAAAAAAATAAAATAGAAATGAGAGTGATATCCAAGATAAATTATTTTCAATGAAATAGAAGTGATCGTCATCCAATTGGTCAACGCATGGCACTTAAAGATGATTGAAATTTGAAATTGGATATAAATAGAAAAAGATTCCATTTTAAAAACAAAAAATAGAAAAAATCGTGATTCCCTTTCGAGGCATCTAGGAGTCTGGAGGAATGACTACACATTCGACCAAAAACACGGAAACTCTTTCGATTTTAATTTTCCTCGAAAGAAATTGCCAGTAGCAACTGGCAAATAGCCAGCGCTGTAATTGTTGAAAATATATTTGCTTTTACATCATCAAACCACAAGAAGTTCTTTTTCTTTTGTATTATTTCTAAAGTTTTCTTTTTTAGATTATCTACTGGTATATGAGTAGATAAAACAAAGCAATTCCAGATTCTCAGAAAAGGTACCAGAATCTCTCTTAGGCCATAAATACGCAGCCAGCTTCTAACGGTGAGTTCCACCTCTGGGTTACAATTTTTGTCTTGTATGTGCTATTGGTTGTTTCATCTGATTGATGCTTCGTTGATTCTATTTCTCATTCGAAAGAATTGAGGTTCATTCATGTTGAATGACTGTAGTTTTTCATGTTTGTGAACCGGCCATGTATTTCTTATATGATGAATGGGTTCTTGTTCTTTTTTTTCTTCCTTAATTGATCATTGGTTTTGAAAATTGTAGTTCTGGGTGTTGGAAATATCTCCTTTTTTTCCCCTTGCCATGAATTTCATCATGAATTGAAGACTATAAGTCAATTTAATTTGTAGCGTAGACCGATTTTTATTCAATTAGTCTGAATAATGCCCTGGAAATTCTGGAATAAGTCCTACTTAGCTACTGGGCCTGAGGTGGGATGGAAAAAAAAAAGCCTTAAATAAAATGAACCAGTTCTTTAATAACTACTCGTTTCATACATTGTCGGCATCAGCTGTAGGAGTTCGTTGAAAGGAAAGCATTCATTCATGGCAGCCCCGAATGAAAATGTGCCTCCTGCTAATCTCGAGGTTTGTTATAAAGCTTTCTTTTCGTTTTTGTTTTTGTATTTTTTGTTTTTAAGCTTGTGATCAAGACTTTCGTTTTCTTTATTTGTCACTGCTGAAGGATGCTTGGTCATCTAAAGATTCTTTTCATTTATATCTGCTTTCATTAACAGGGAAAGTATATGGCAATTATAGTATGCTGGCTTCTTGGAAACGGGTGCCTTGTTTCGTGGAACAGTATGCTTACGATTGAAGATTACTATTCTTACTTGTTCCCGGTATATGAAGTTTCTCTCAGGTTTTTAGTATGCTATTTCAGGTTTTGCAGTTATTATAATGGCTGTAGTTTTGTTAAGGCATGTATTTCATTTCATGTCCAACTGGCCTGCAAAGCCACTCCTCTGAAAGGAAGCACATGAAGAAGATATCTAGCACTTATATGAAAACCTAAATTAAGGTGTAATGGGTGATCTAACCTAATTATAAAAAAAAAAAAAAAAAAAAAAAAAAAAGGAGAAAAAACCTCATTGTTTTACTGATAAACGGAAAATAGGAATTGGTTGACCAGAGATTGGTACCACTTAGCTCAGCGGCTTGATCCCACCCTTTTTCCCGATTAATTCACCGAAATTGAAAATAAAGCACAGTTATCAATTCTGTCATTTGCAGAAATTTTGAGATTTTGAACCAATTACTGTGGAAACGTTTTACATATTCTTCTCTTCATTTTTCATTCAGCTGTGGCCTGTTGGTTCCCATTTATCCTGATTTTTCTGATTGGTTTCCGAACTGAGATCTCTATGTCCTGAATTAGATTATAGGTTTTGTAACATATCATTTATGGTTTGGTAGGACCCATTTTGCCTCTATTTAGACTTGCTCTGGACTGTTTTCATCACATATCTTTTGCATCAACTTGTTAGATCTAGATTTGGTGAATGATAATATATATATGTTTTACTCCATTCGTTAGACTTTTTCTGAATCTCAATTATAAGTATGTCAATAGTTGTTTCTGTAGCAAAGGATTGCCTAAGTAATCAAGGTTCTTTCTTTTCTTCTTTTGCAGAAATACCATTCTGCAAGGGTCTTGACTCTTGTATATCAGCCATTTGCCCTTGCAACACTTGCAATATTGGCATACCATGAGGCAAAAATCAATACTAGACGGAGAAACCTATTTGGCTATATCCTGTTTTTTATAAGCTCTTTTTTGGTTTTAGTTGTAAGTACAATTTGTTCTCCTCATCAAATATTTTCCTTCCTGAATTCTACCAGATCTGGTTACACATACCATTAATTTAGAAACAAATTATTAATCCTTTGAGATAGTGTTTTTATTTCTTTCTTCTCTATCATTATTCTGCAATAGTTGGATTTAGCTACTTCTGGAAAAGGGGGACTTGGAACTTTTATTGGAATATGTGCCATTAGCGGTGCTTTTGGAGTTGCAGATGCTCATGTACAGGGGGGAATGGTTGGGGATCTCTCCTTCATGCGACCTGAATTCATTCAAGTCAGTATTCTTGACCGTAATTATTACAAAACACGTTCAACAGATTCTCAGCTGTTGAGACTTGAGAAACTTGTCATTAGTTTCTTTGTTTTACTGTTTCTTTTTCTTTTCCCTTTTTTTCAGTCTTTCCTTGCCGGCTTGGCTGCATCAGGGGCTCTAACCTCTGGTTTGAGGTTGATAACAAAAGCAGCTTTTGAAAGTACCCAGGATGGTCTTCGCAAGGGTGCACGTATGTTCAGATAGCTATTATTTCAGTTTCCTATATATAGAAATATAAGGAAAAAATCTCCCTGATGGCGCTATTGTTGAAAAATTAATGCTATGACATAGCAGATTGGTCACTTCTGGAAATTATAGTTACAAATTTCCAATTGCATATTATGAGCCATATCATCAAATTCCTATTATTTTTGTTTCTTTCAAGGATTCACTTGTTCATCTTAGTAAGTTGTTAACTATAGTTGGATTAATTTGAGATCCTTATCCACTATGAGTTTCTAGCTCTTAATTTGTAGGTTTGTCCAATTCATTTCAAGTTTGTTTTGGATACGAGTAACCTGAGACTCATTGTTGACTGCATAAAACTTTCATTGTCCAGTAATATTTATACAAGAGTGACAGAGGACATTGGCTAGTAATTTTTGTTTTAACGTTATTTATTGCATCACCTGATTATACAAAAGGTCCTAGAAAAACCTGTTCTTTCAGTTTCTGCGTTTTTATTACTTCCATTTATTCTGGTTCTTCTCAACTTCAATAGTCATCCTTCAGGGAATGGTGGACTTTAGGTGCATGCTATGATTGGATTGGTGTGTAATTGATTAAGTCCATCTTTCTTAATACAACTGTGTGTTTAATCTTCTTCTCGATGCTAGGAAATCATTACATGTTGAAATATTTGAATGCTATGTTCCATTTTTTCTCAGTAAACTATCATAATGGACAAACAAGCATACTCTTGGGCTTTCTGAAAAGATATTTCTAAAAATTATATTTTATACTCCAATGCAGTTTTGTTCTTTGCCATTTCCACCTTTTTCGAGCTTCTTTGTGTTCTTCTCTATGCATTTGTCTTTCCGAAACTAGCAATTGTGAAGTATTATCGTTCAAAGGCAGCCTCAGAAGGATCAAAAACCGTTTCAGCTGACCTTGCTGCTGGCGGCATCCAAACCTTACCACAACAAGAGGCATGTCTTTCTCTCTCTAATAGAATGCAATAAATTTCCCTAATATTCATCAAGTCAATCATTTGTGAGACACTGGAATTTTGCAGGCTGAGGAAGACCCAAAACAACTTGAGCGGCTAAGCAACAAAGAATTGTTATTTCAGAACATTGATTATGCACTTGATATGTTTCTGATCTATGTTCTGACACTATCTATTTTCCCTGGATTCTTATCTGAAGATACTGGATCTCACGGCTTAGGTGCATGGTATGTGCATACCAAATAATAATTCATTGTTTTAGTGCCTTGTTAATCACTTCTGCAAATCAATAATTTATCATGTCCATCTGGCTGTCCCGCAATGACCAATTAGAGAATTGAAGGACAAGGTCTCTCACAGTGAGTTTGTGTGTACGTGTCTGTGCTCATGTTTTAGTGTGATATTCTGATAAGTGGTTAAATTTTCAGGTATGCTCTTGTTTTGATTGCAATGTATAATGTATGGGATCTTATTGGAAGATACATTCCACTCTTGAAATTCCTGAAGTTGGAATCACGGAAAGGTCTCATGATAGCAATTCTTTCTCGGTTTTTACTGATCCCAGCATTCTATATCACGGCCAAGTATGGTGACCAAGGCTGGATGATACTGCTCACATCCTTCCTGGGGTTAACGAATGGTTACCTCACTGTCTGTGTCCTTACTACTGCGCCAAAAGGTTACAAGGTTAGTTTGCCAAAAGCTACTCATTATCGGCTTTTATAAAGGCCAAGAACGTTTATAAGAAAACTTAAATGTGTTTCTAATCCTCGTAGGGACCGGAGCAGAATGCCTTGGGAAACCTTTTGGTTTTGTTTCTTCTAGGAGGTATTTTTGCAGGGGTGACACTCGATTGGCTGTGGCTAATAGGCAAAGGCTGGTGAGTGGTGAGTGCTTATCTTCTTATTTAAGATAGTCGAGGAAAACTATATTTCCAATTCTATTGAATAATGATTCATTAAATTCACGTCTAGGGAACTCATTATAATTACTCGATTGTTTCTTCATCTTAGCATCCGAGTGTTAAATAAATTTGAAGGATAAATGTTCTTGCCCCCATCAAACTTGTGTCCTATTTCCAAAACGGGTAACGCCTTTTATGTTCTTTTTCTTCTGGGGAAATGAAATTATTCCTAAAGATGATCAATGAGTACAGATACTACAACAAACTTCGAACTCCACGAAACCTCTGGCTCCCAGTTGAAGCTTCAAGGGCAAACAATGAGCCTTCCAATTCGCCCTCTGAAACACACAGCCCTGAATATTTAGGGATGTTCCCATATGCAAATTAGTGGTGTGGTCCGGCCCAAAGATTAGACAAGGTCAATTTCCTCATGCTAATCTTGTGGATTATAACAACACTTGTTATCACTGGGCTGGACTAGACAACATTTAAGGAATAAAATATAAGACCCCAAAACCGGTGTTGCTACCCAAATATAAAAATAGTTTCTTGCAAGGATTTCATGTGAAATGAGAGAATGCAGCAAACATTCAACCCCAATTCTCTCCCCCCAAACATGTGAAATTAGAGAATATTGTAGCCCTCGATACACCTCAACTCTGCGCTTTTCATTTCCAGGTTTTTTAAATTCACACACTTTGAAATTGTAGCCCAAAATAATCAAATACACACAAGCCACACAGAACGCGACCAACATACTGAGTCATAGGGAGATGGTCCTGTTGCCTCGTGAGTCGGTTTTCTCGACGGCTTCGCCACTTTTGTTAATCCGCGCAATCTAAGCTGATTTCTCTGGCTTTACATTATTTTTTCCCCTCTACAAATCCCAAACTCAAAAGGTTTAACCCTGTCTGACACTGTAAAGTTTATCACTTTACATTTACTTGGAACAATTCATATTCAGTAGAGGCAACTCATTAAACCTGGCTCTTTGAATAAATGCCATAAAAATATTGCAATAAGATTTGGTTAAAAGAGGGGAACACTCAGAATATAAATTTAGCAAAATTAAAACAACAACCCATCCCTCCTCCCTCATTCCATACCATAGGCCACGCTACATTTACACGTCAATCAAGTCTCGGTACGGGGCTGACATTTACAGTGGCCAAAAAGACATAAAAATCGCCGGTAGCCCGTTTGTCTACTAGCTTCACGTGACCCGACACAACATAAGACACCCAAAAAATTTCCAGAGAGAAGATGGCCACGCCACGGACGGAGTCCGGACCCCACCTTTTCTTTTTTATTTATTTATTTTTTACACGAACAGGGAAACCCAAATGATTAGTGGCAAAATGGGAAACCGAAGTATGGACGGCGGTGACGAGGACTGGGCTTTCTGGAACTGCAAGGAATCGACGGCGANTAAAAAAAAAAAAAAAAAAAAAAGCCCTCTCATTTCCATTCTTCCGGCAAGCATCTGTACTCGTACACTTGAAAGAATCATGGTTGGTTTTAGAAAGAAAATGGGATTCAATCCAATTACTTATTTTTGACTATCAACTTTTATCAGACAAGTCTCCCTGTTTCATAGAAGAAAACGTATAGGCTCGGACAAAGATGCTACAAGTTGATGCTTGGAGCTCAACCCAAACTATCGAGTCAGTTCGCAAGACCAATCCCCTTAAAAAAAATGTGGCAATCTTGATCATATCAACATATAATTTTCATCACTCGAGAATTTCCAAATGGAAAATACCAAAAACCCCTCAACCCAATCTAGATTTCCATACCTCAACCCGCACACAAAACAAAAAAAAAAAAAGTAACCAAATTTAAGCAATACCTGAGCTTAGCAGATCGGGATATTATCACATCATTTACATAAATTAAACGGTTAATATGAATTGAGTGAAACTAACCTTTTGAAGGGCACCAAGGCACTTGGTGCAACCAGAATAAGAAGAATTCCGGCAATTCTTCTCCAAATTCCTGACGGAAGCCGTCGGAGTGGCATTGTGAAACCCAGTAACGTTGAAAGCCGCGGGACAGCTCAGCGAGCTAATCTGGTGTAACCGAATCCCACAGAAGCAAAGGATGGCGTCACAGCTCGCGTTCGGCTGTGGAATCCGAATGCCCCGGCTCAACAGCGAGCTTTGCAGCGTGTTCACACACCTCTGTGCGTCGTCCGGCATCATCGGGAGGTCTTCTTCCGTCGCGGGAGCCGGAGCCGATGACACTTGGAGAGCCGACCTGGCGTGAGCAGCGAAAAGCCACGCGGCCAAAACGGGGCAGCAACGGCTTCGGTCGAGGTTCTTACCGCAGGCCTCGCTCACGCCGCCGAAGAGCTCGGTTGAGAGGTCGAGCCGGCAGGTCTGGGTCTGAGTCTGAACTGGGTAGGCCGGGACCGAGTACTCGCCCGGGTTCAACGGCTGGTCATGGCCATTAGCCGGTTCAGAAAGTAAACCGGCACGAGCGTTGTAAACCATAAACCACAAGCAAATAAAAGACCTAAAGATGATCGTAAGAGAGAACATCTTAAGCAGTAGGTATGGACTTTCTGGGTTGTAGTTTTAGGCGTTGAGAGACTCAATATGGATGATGAGAGCTTCTTGGGTCTGTTTGGGAAACGAGAAAATATGATTGAGTGGAAAGTTCTCTCTTTTTATTTTTTTGGAGTCACGATTGTGTGGAAAGTGAAAAGGATGAAAAGGGAAGAGAAATCACTTGGGAACTTGGAAAAAGAGGGAAAGAGAGAGGTGGGACTTGGGATTTAAAGGGGAGAGCTTTGAACTATGAATCTGCTTTATAAAGGAGCTATATCACTTTATGTTTCTCGGAAAATATGGGATGATATAAAGAGGAAAAGGAAAGATTCAGGAGAGATTCAAAGGTGGTGGCATTTGTAGGAGGACGAAGATTGAGGGGTAAAACTTTTTGTCACTTATCGAGGCTCCCAAGATACAATCTCCTCCTCCTCTGATGCAAAAGCTCTGTGTTAGAGAAACCTAAAGAAGTAAACGAGAATTGTTAGAAGGGTCTCTCTCTCTGGGCCTATGGCTGTCCGTGTGAGAAGTGTGATATATGAGGGGAGGTTGAAAATCCACATGAAAAAGTAGGGTAGGCTCAGATATCTCTCTCGGTTTATGGGTACCGGCTCAGAGGCTCAAGGGTCACGAAGTAGACTAAGCACTCATTAAATTATGTTATCATATTATTTTGTTTTTATATTTTTGGAATATCTTCGTGAGTTTTTAAAAGGATCAAAAGAGAAAAGAGATGTGAGGCCAGGGAGGGAGGGGTCCATGAGGAACAGAAAGAGATTCGTTTGGTAGGGAGAGAGGATTAGAGAGACGAAGGAGAAGGATAGTCGAGGAGGCGTTTGATAAGAAAGGCTGTCTGAAATTTGGCAGCTTGTGGTGTCCTTTTCTTTTTCATTCCCTACCTACTTCAGAGTTTGATGTGAAAGCCCTCTCTTTTTTGGTGTGTGATTGCTGGACTCTGTTTGCTTGCCCTAACTTACTGCACACCTCGTCACGTGGATTTGTAGTCTTTTGGTGTGTAACTGTAAATCAACATTAATCTAATCTTTTCTTTTGAAAAGAATGGCATGTTGATCAAATGGTACCTGCTAAAGCACAATCGACCAGGAAAACAAAACGAAAGGAATGGGTTAAACAGCAAGGAACTTTATTTGGGATAGTCTTCATATGGTTACCAATGTTAATTTGCACCAAGAAAACATAAGTTTTTATTATTATTATTCAAACTTGGGTGGATCAGACTCTTTTAGTGGCTTACATTATTGCAGGTTCACATGTAACTAGTCTTGAATTATGCTTATTATACAAAAAGACAAGTCTCGAGTTAACAAGGAAATCTAACAACAGTTCGCACAATAATCAATCTGTAGATCCACTTGCATGGGACCTTGATCTTGATCAAAACATAAATGAATATGAAAAACTGAAATTAAATGTTAAATACTAAAATAGTCAATGTAACTTACTTTTTTAACTATATTTATATCCTTATAATCTAATTTTGAAAATTTCTCCCTTTTGACACTATAAAAAATAAGTCTATTTCCGACAATGTATATTGTTGCAAATAATCTATTAAATTACCATAATTAGTCAATTCGGACTAAAATTCGTTGCCAAAATATCGCCGCTTCTAAAGAGTCAAGTAGAACTTATTCAGACGACTTTTGAAATTGACAAAAATATTAATATTTATCGGTGATTAACCTCGACGGAAATATTATAAGTCTCTCACTAGGAAAAATTTTGCCAATAATTTTGATATTTAAGTCAATATGTTGTCAATAGAAAATTCTATATACCATACTATTAGTTAACTTTTATCTCACTATATAATATATGGCATATTTATTATTATTAAATAATTTTTTATTAGATGAATCTTTATCATGTAATAAATGTGTCATATTTTATATAGTGAAATGAGAGTATATTTTATAGACGATTTCTCAAACGACAAATCAACCATGTCAGCGCCTAATGTCTGCTCTGAGACACGACTCACCTCCAATGATGCCAATCGCATGTAGGAAGGATTGCCTTTGTTTAGTTCATCCTCTTTCTGTATATTCCAGTTCGTGTATATATATATGGACCTGAATCTTGTTACCAGCAATTTTGGTTGCCAGTGAAGAATTGGGGTAAGTAACATTAATATCCTTTATTTTAGATGTCCAAAAAGATAATTTAAGATGTTCTTGACGCCCGCTCAAGTAATATAAATTTCACCATAAATGATCACACTATCTGCTCTTACTGTCACAACATATAAAAAGAAGAAGATTGAGCCTATAATTGTCACGACTGTGTAACGATAAAGCAGTGCAGGCAGGTGGGTTCCCTGGCCTTGATCCCCAAGTCATCTTTACCAAGGGCACTCATGCTGCTGATGAGTGATGATGTATGTGTGTATTAACTATATATGATCATTTGTGTTGGGGGCCAGGAGAGGAGTCTAAAAAGAGATGAATCATTAGCTTAAAAGATGCAATTAATAAATAAATAAATAAAACAATTAGCTGTAGGAAAGTGGTCATGAAAAGATCAAAAGAGTCAGCTCCTGTACGTTCCTGCATATGCATATATATATATATATATATATGGTCCCATATACATATGAAAAACATCCCATACATCCTACAAAAAAATTATAAACGTGAGGTGAGAGTGGATGGTAGCTGAACATAGTATATACCCGCCCACTTGTTCAAATTAAGCACACCGACAAAATAAAATATGAATCAATCCAACTGCAAAAAGCAAGTACAATAAAGAAATCATATGAGAATGAAAAGCATGAAACGGGCAGGAAAGTCGCTAGCTGCCTCGGAATGGTATGGCATCCAAGGGGTGCAACATTTTCTGTGTGACACTCTTTGAGCAGCCGTATCTGCATGACTTAAGCGTGTGTAAATAAGTCAGCTTTACAACTTCTGAGACGGGAGTTGTACCGTGCATGACAACCAAAGCATTCAGCTTTACGTTTCAAAGAACAGTTTTATTGTTTGACAAAAAAAGAACAGAAAAATTATTGTTCACACTTCACATGGTTTAAACGGTCCACACTACTTAGTAAATAAACAGTATTTTTGTTTTTATTTAACGTCCTCGGTCGCATGTCCACGCTAGTAGTGTGTTGCTTCATTGCATATTCCCTTCCTATAGAGGACAAATATTTGCAGCAAACCCTATTAGGTTCCATCATAGAAGAAAGAGATAAGACACAAGATGAAAAGAATAGTCGCATAGAGAGAGAGAGAGAGAGAGAGAGAGGTACTGGTTTGAGGACAAACAAAAAGCCCCCAACAAAGTAAAATAATTCAAACAAATACTCAGCTTTGCAGAAACTTTTCTACTTTTTGTTAACTATTATTTTTGTGGGTTTTATTTCTGTCTTTGGGATTTGGGTTGGGTCTCTCTGTTTCAATAAAGAAAAAAGGGATAAAGAATTAAAGGGCACGGGTCGTTTTTTATTTTTCTTTTTAAAATGTTGGGTCTTCTTTTAGAATTCTGTGGATCAAGGATTATGTTTTAATATAGTTGGATTATGTAGAGGTTGAAAAGGAGACGTTTCAGCAGAGTGTGGTACTACTTGGGACCAAGAAAAAAGAAAGAAAAGCGAAGAAGTGCTTGGGGATTGATCGCAGAAAAAGTGGAAGGATAGGGAAAAGGTGTAATGATGGTGCTGCAAATCGGGATAACGGACCCATATATATATACATTATATGATCGATATTCGTACGGTTGCCGGTGAGTCCCATACGAGATGGCATGCACGATGCAATGGTGCATGGGCCTCTTTGCCTTCTCCATCTGCTTCTAATTTGTCTGACATTTAGGCTGACCAAAGTTGCACCTTGTTTCCTACTCTCTCTCTCTCTCTCTCTCTCTCTCTCTCGTTGAAGAGACCCAATTATCATCCAAAAACACTCATCATCGAGTAAGAAAGAGAAAATTAACTAGATTGAAATATAAATTTTATAACAATAGAACATGGGAATTATATGATGAATAGCAATCCAAATTAGCTAGCTACAACGGTGCCGTATATATAATCAACTAATTGGTTGATAGCAAGTGTTAGTGATGCAAAGAAAATTACGGATAATTATAAAAAGATAGTGTGAGTGGATAAAATACACTAGAGTCAAAATGGTTCTCAAGGTCCAACTCATCAAGGGGTCATCACTAGAAAATAAAATAAGAGAGAGAGAAAGTGGACAAGAGACAGAGAGGTGTCAGGAGAAGGTAGGAAAGTGAGAGACGGTCAGACACGCAAAGCAGGCATCCCTCACCACCACCAAGGCACATACAAAAAGAGGGTCAGATAAAAGGGACATAGTACCTAAAGTTTCGGAGACTTCTTTTCTTTTGAACGCTTGAAGGGATTTTTGGCTCCTTTTCTTTCGACCTCTTCTTCAACCTCAGGATAAAGAGTTCTAGAGAGAACATCTTCTTCAAGAAGTAGATTTCCAACTTCTATTGTACAGTGACAAATAAGAGGTTATGAGAGATTGTAAACAAACATATTATAGTAGAGACTCCCCTCCTCGTGGACGTAGGCCTAATATCGAACAACGTAAATCTATGAGTTCATATCTCGTTATTTTCTTTACATTTAAATAAATGTTCACCGCCATAGACATACGTGAAGACACCGTACAGCCGCACCAGATCACCGCCGAGGGCTCTACACCTTATCGATTATGGCCCAGCTCACCTCAGCATGTCTGGGAATGGATCTTTCTTCCCTTATGGGCTGCGCCATTTTTTGGCGTTAACAGATAGTATGACCAATTTGTGATTTTTTGGGGGAACTTTTCAAACAGGGGTTTTAGGCGATGGCCTCTGTTGTTATCTCTTAAGTTATTCCTATTTGTCAGGGCGCTTGTACCACACTCATAAGGTCATTAGTGAACGCCAGGGATAATAAATTAAGAGGAGTGCTAGAATCACAAATTTATTATATAAAAGTAATCCCATAAACTGATATGATTTCATGTGATCTATCTGATTTACTTTACAATAAAAATAATTTTACAATTTGACGAATCACATGAAGCCACATTAACTTGTATGACTACTTTTATGAATTTTTTTTGTAGCTAGAGTATTTCTCATAAATTAAATTGGTGGAATACGACATGCAACAAGAAGATGTTAATGGGGTGCGCGGTAGGTGAGGACAATGGGCCCTGCTCCCCGCTACCCCACTTCACCTCCGCCATGGAGGGGCGGTGCCCCTGTCAGTCGGATGCGAGTGGCGGGGCAATCTACCTGCATCCGGTTACCCCTGCGAGGGCGGGGGACAGACCGAGCGTGGCCCCGCTCTGAATATCCCCTGCCCCGTAGGATATATAATATATATAGCCTTATATATTAAACAAAACGATGTCGTTTTGTTAATACATAAATTCACCTCCTGCTCGACTCCACTCTCTCAGACTCCCTCACTCACTCTCTCTCTCTCTCTCTCTCTCTCTCTCTCTCACCTCACGACCCATGGCTTTCAGTCTCTCTCACTTCTCACCGTCGTCTGAAGCAGTCGCCTCACACCGTTGCCCTATTCAAGTCTGTTTCTCTCTCCTACAATCTCATAAAATGTAAGTATCCTGAGGACCCATTAACTTTTAATTATAAGGTTGTGATTTGTTTCCTGTGGAGATGTTTGTGTTTGTGATGATGATTTTCTTTTGGTGATTTTTTTTTTAATTTTTATAATTATTGTAAATCTAGGGTTTCAATTCGAAACACAAAATTAGTTAAGAGTCCGGATTAGGCTCCAATATGTATTGGGGATTTTAATTTTGAAACCCTTAAATTAATTTAGGGTTTCAAACTGTTAAGGGTTTCAATTTTGAAATTCCTAATTTAATTTAGCAATCTGTTTTAGGGGTTTCGATATTAGAGTTTCAATATTGAAACCCCTTGATGTTCATTGTTCATGCATGTACGTATAATTTTATGAAATTGCGTTGTGATTTTTACATCATGCCATCTTGCATGTCAGGTTTGTGTCAATCAATGAGAATGCAATGAGGCAAATCCAACCACTAGCCATGGTGCTGCTCTCCTAACCATACCAATCCCCCTACTACTACCCCAACCCTTGACCCTACACCTGATAATAATGGTTGACTTGTTTTTATATATATTTATATTATTATATTTTTTGTAGTTCTAATATTTTTTCAAATTAATGTTTAGGGTTTTATAATCTCACAATCTCACTTGCCCCCACCTCTAAATCCCAATCTCAAGACTCAAACTCAAAGTCATCTTATTTGTCAAATTGCCAGATACAATTTCTTATCTTGTAATATTATTGATTTCAATTTTTTGACAATTTGTAATATTTTTAGATTAATTTGTAACAGTCTTAAATTAATTTGTATTGTAATATCTTAGAATGCTTCGATTTTTATGTTTTATACTTTAAACAACATTTGTTTAATTTTTTGTTATATATGTAAATTGTAAAATATAATTTTTTATTTATTAAGACTTATTTTTTCAAAATTTCATTTCCAAATGGCCTAGAAAGAGGTTCTGGGCCTAGTGGACCCTAGGTCCATTTATCCCGGATGGGGGGCGGATGGACCAAGGGTCCAAATCTGCCCTTGTCATCCAGATAGGGGGCTTCGCCCTCGAGGCATGAGGCCTAATCTCTAGTGGGTCCCCCCACCCTCCCCCACCCCCTACCAAGGCGCGGGAGTGATGCGGGATGTGGGCCCGATGGTGCAATAGCACCCCTAGTACGCGACGGGCACGATTGGAAGTTAGGGTTACACTCTTTTGGAGATTAGGAAATTAAAATGAAGGACAAAAGTCGAAAGGGCAATCAAAGGTCAGGCCGAGAAGAGAATGGAAGAATTGAGGCTCTTCACAAAGAGATCATGATAACTTTAAGAGAGAAACATTTTCCAATTAAACCAGTTTTTTTTATAATAGTTGTGAAAATAGTGATGAATTTATATATATATATATTTATATATACACACATTTTACAAAGTTGAATATATGCAGCTTGGATTAAACTATGTCACAAATTACATGCTATACTAAAATCCAATCAAGAGACTAATCATTGTTTATACCCATTTTATACATAATCATCATCAGCTTATCCTTATATATCATGAGATTCGATGGCTTTGACTAATGGAATGGTTTAGCAATTAACAATTAAACTGGTAATATTCATGGTGATCGTCAAATCGTGAAATTAACAATTAACTCCCGTGAACTACTGGTAATAATCATGCATGGTAGAACAGCTGGTAATCTCTTGTTTAGGGCGAACCTAGAGAAAGGGACACCCCTCTCTCTAATCCCTACACTCAATTAAAAAATCTTGAAACTTAATATTTATATAATCCTTCCCAAAAATCTTAAAATAGTCTCTTAACTAGTAAATAATAATGAGTTATTTTATTCTTAAGTCAATGTGTAGATCAGCACACTATGTACATCATACAAATGACAAGATTTAATTTGTAAAATTTAAATTTTAAAATTTATAGTCTAAATCAAATATCGTCATGTATACACTTTACAATGTGTGCTATAGACGTTGATTTGAGAATATAATTTTTCATAAATAATATATATAAAAAATTAAAAATCTCTTATGAACTTCAATCTTTTTGGGGCCAAAATTTCTATTGCTATAAAGTGACATTGTATGTCCCTAAATTGAAAATATATATTGATAATTATTTTTATATGTTCAATTATGCGCGTTACATTTTTCATTATTGATGTAGAGGATCCGATTCAGATAATATGGAGCTATCAGATTGTACGTTAATGGCGTTGAACTACCGTGAGACGGCAAATCAGTGCAAGTACAGCAGGAAACATTGATCTTTCCTTAATTTGGAGCAGTTTTGAGCACATGTTGGTATTTTAGCCATAACTTTGGCCACGGGTATCAGAATCGCGCATATAACCCCAATTCGGAAAGCTCTTTTTGATACACATGTTGTGTTCACCTAGTTACACTCAATGTTCATCAATTTCGAGGCCAAAATTAGTTGT
>QEOT01123182.1:28560-49968 GCA_003123785.1 Pterocarya stenoptera | reverse complement strand
TTAGACAGCTCTAGTGGATCTTTAAAGTGGAATGTGCGTTTTCAGTTTGTTGTATGCTTCAAACATTGGTAGTGGTGAGATGGATAGGTTGCTTTGGATTAACCCTGGGAACAAGAAATTCAAGGTCCAATCCTTGTACATGGTCATGCCAAGTCAATCCCGTAACTCTTTTCCTTGGAAGTTCATTTGGAGGAGTAAGGTGCCTCCCAAGGTTGCATTCTTTGGTTGGATGGCTTCCCATGCGAAAATTCTAACTATGGACAATCTGAGAAAGTATAGACTCGTCATTTTGAATTGGCGCTCTATGTATAAAAAGTATGGTGAATCCATGAATCATTTATTACTTCACTATTAGGTAGCAAGGGTTTTATGAGATAGATTTTTAATAGGATTGGTATTGCTTTGGTGAGGCATTGGAGGGTGGCGGATCTTTTGGCTTGTATTTTGTTTTCTAGATAATCAAGAAGTTTTATTCATAAAAGTAGGCAAAGCCCAAGTACATAGGGAGGATACATGAGAAGTACCTAACTAGGGTTTACAACCGAAAGCAGAAAATCTTTTGGCTTGTTGAAGAGGTTTCTAGGGTACCCCCAGATTGTAACCATATGGAAAATGATTCTTCTATGTCTCATATGGTGAATTTGCNATTAGGTAGCAAGGGTTTTATGAGATAGATTTTTAATAGGATTGGTATTGCTTTGGTGAGGCATTGGAGGGTGGCGGATCTTTTGGCTTGTATTTTGTTTTCTAGATAATCAAGAAGTTTTATTCATAAAAGTAGGCAAAGCCCAAGTACATAGGGAGGATACATGAGAAGTACCTAACTAGGGTTTACAACCGAAAGCAGAAAATCTTTTGGCTTGTTGAAGAGGTTTCTAGGGTACCCCCAGATTGTAACCATATGGAAAATGATTCTTCTATGTCTCATATGGTGAATTTGGTTTGAAAGGAAAGGCTGAAGTTTTGAAGATAGTAACGCTCATTGGAAGAGCATAAATGTTCTTAATTGGGCTAGTTTTCATGATTTTCTTGTTTCCTTTTCTAGTTCCTAACTTGTCATTAGGTGCTCCCTCTTCTATACTCCTTGTGTACTAGGGCTATGACTTATTACTTGTTTTAATAAAAATTTATTTTACTTCTCAAAAAGAAGTTTTGCTATTTAAACTTAAGCAGCAAATACATACCTTTCCTATCCACAACACCAAGTGGAAAAGGTTCGCCAACGGGGACTGTGATAAGGCCACGAGGTCCAAAAGGCAATGCCGGATTCTGAGAATGAACAAATTGCTCATCAAATAGAGTGAAGACTGTGTTTACTTTCAAATCAAAGTAGTTGTTCCTCAAACAAGTCTCCAGGGATATTTTGGTTTTTTGACAGACCCCTCGACATCAAACCTATACTGCTGTGAGTTTTGAGGAAAATTCACCCTTCTATCTGGAATTTATGCCCAATGTGACTATATATATCTCCAAGAAGGAGACATTTCTCAGAAAGCACATCACTGTAAATTCTATGATTTTACAAGTAAGCCTTGCTCTTTCTTATCAACAATAAATAACAAGTGAAAAAAAAAGTAACTTTTCAAATTTATGAAGCAAAAACAGCAGAAGATGTAGGTAACACTTTCATACTTGAAGAAAAAGATTTTGCAACTGTTGTGTAAAAACTTACCACAAACAATCCAACATAACGATAGAGATAAATTAAATTTAGTCTCGAAAACTTTTGGAACCTTTTGGACACAACGAGAACCAAGTTACTAATGCGGTTGGTTGAATTACCAGTATAGTGACGAGGTGCCCTGAAGCGACGGCGATTAAATTCTCGTCGGACCAGGCAATGGCATTCGGGTATGAAGGCGGGGCCACCAGCGGCACGGCCTGGAAGCACAACGCCATTGCAAAGCCCAAGCCCACCTTACACCCGAGAGGCTGTAAATACAATCACCACCGCCCTCCCTCTCTCTGTCACAGAAACTATTTCTGTATGTGAACGGGTTACCGGCGGACAGAGCTCCGAAGAGAGTATCTTCAACGCGATTTTTCCCGGCGTCAGCCTTCAGTCAAATCTGACTGAGAAAAAGTTAATGCCTTTTATAATTCGGAGATTCTCCTCTAAATGAAAACTTGGCCGCCGACGAGAGCCACTGACTCGGACCACCTCTCAACTTCAACGACCACTCGGAGAACAACAGACTCAAAGCTCCAAAAAAGCTAAACGCACAAGATGTGTCCGTCTCCAAACAGGAATTCAATGTTTTGCCATCATACAATTCTTAAGCGATGAGGTCATGGGAGTTTTATGGCGACGACAACTGGGGCTAACCGGTCGACCGGTTTTGTATTTTATATTTTCTAGAATCGAACTATGTATATGCCGGTTTTAAAAATTTAGGATCAATTCATTATTAAGATTTTTCAGTTTTTTTAATTTCAATCTGGTCCGATCCGATTTTTTCAATATTATGATTATCTATATTAGCAATAATATAATATCAATTCTGCTATATACAACTGCTGGCACGGAACCGGCTGAAGTCAGCTGATATTTTATTATATAAAAAAATAGAAAATGAATGAAATATTGCAAATGAGGGAAATTGAAATATGTCTTCTCATTGTGGCTGTCTTTCCTTGAGCAAAACCAGAGAGTTTATGTGAAGCTGAAGCATTCCGTCCTTGATCACTGTCTTGGGTTTGAACCTTGAGACACGAGAGCCTCTGTTTTATATGTCCTAAAACAGAGCATGCACTTGCCGCCCGTCATAAACATGAACTGCTGTTAAAAAATACTCACAGTATGGAAACACTCACATTACTCCTGTCCAGAGGAGTTGTATATATATATAGCAGCTTACAGATGTTGTAAGAATTACCAAACTTGTATCCTAGAGTAATTATAGGAATTGGCATAATATAGGAAAGACTAGCGTATTACAATCTTTACATAAAAGGAAAGAAGTGAAGGAATACAATTCCTCAGATCAAGGAATGGATGTGAGCTTGTTGTCATGTGTTGACTTAATCCTACTGTCATCTATTTTGGAAGGTGTTTCCTTTATAGCCGTAAGCCTTTTCATTCCCACGGCAAGCCGCTAGCAGCGCTTCCTCTTCACGCTGCTACTCAAAGCCGCAGCACCACTAAACTATGACAACCATCGTTAGCCAACGGCATCGAAGACCCACGTTGATGAAGACTCGGCTGCTGTGGCTCACAGGGGAAAAAAAAAACCACAGTCAGCATAGCCTCCACGGACAGCCTAGTACCACCCGTCTCTGCTCACTCCCCAACCATCTCCTGTTTTCATAACTAAGAACAGAGCAAGCTGAGGATGCACCACTGCAGAGCCTTTCTTTGCCGTTTGGTTTGGCTCAAAAGGTGGTGGTGTTTTGAGTCCGTTATGGATGCCTGGTGCAGGTAGTGGAGAGGGACTAGAAGCAGGGATGCCCGCAAGGGTTGGAGTGACGCTGCGAAGCTACTGGGTGCTGCAGAACAGTGGGTTGTGAGCCTCGTTTGCCATGAGAAGGCTTTCATGGGTTGGCCGTGCGGTGGTGGAGCATCATTTTCTTAGCCATGGAGGATATCTCGAGCAACTCGTGCCCAGCCTAGTAGCAACCAGGAACCCAGCACCACTGCCCAGCCCAGTAGCAACCGAAAACCCTGCACCGCTGCCCAGCCACCGGAAATTTCCAACATGGTTGCTCTGTTTGCACAACACCGAACCAGAGGAATATTTTCCTCCCCACCGTGAGCCACAAACCAGCCACCCCACACAGCCAGCCCCCCTCCACCTCGGCACCACCTGCACAGAAATCTCCCTTGGGCACTTCACGCCACCTCAAGCCATGTTTCTCTCGATAACCCCCTCCCCTCTCATGGATTGCTTAGTGGTGATGGCTCGGAGAAAGAGAACATTAGAGAGTGGAGAAGAAAAAAAAATGGAGAGAATGAGTGAACTAAACAAGCAACGTTGATAGAGAGAGAGAGAGAGAGGAAACGAAATGATAGACAGGAAAAAATAAAATTTTTTATGCAACCGATTACGCGGGGTTCCCCTAGCCAGTTGCAAGTAGAGTTTTCCATATGATATTTATATATACTAAACTATTAATCTATTTATATTATAGTATAAGTATTACAGATAACAATCATGACAGCTCACGGACAACACCTTAGCTGTTACAAGCTTGATTCTAAGCAAATCTTTGTATTATTATTTCAGTTATGATTTTGAGTTAATTATAATTATTTGTATTTAAAGTCTTTCCTTATTTGAGCTTACGTACTCTCTATAAAAACAGAAAGTGTATATGAATAAAATTGTATCTTTCCATCAATTGTAAACCTTCTGTATGGTCTCAGAGAACTCTTCTCTCTAACGAGATTATCAAACATTCGATCCTATGGCTTCCCATAGTTCTAATTCCCCAGTATCAACCCATCCAGTCAACACGGTAGAACAACAACTGTTGGTTTTTGTCGATGTCAGCACTCAATTACCCTTGAAACTTACCCCTACCAACTATCCTTCATGGAGGGCTCAGTTTGTCACTCTTTTCATAGGATGCGATCTTATGGGCTTTATAGATGGTACACTTCAATGTCCATCGCATGGTGACCCTACTCAGCCACCATCTACTACCTACACACTATGGTATAGGCAAGATCAACTCTTGCTTCATGCCATTTTTGCCTCTGTCTCTGAAGCAGTGATGCCCCTCGTTGCATTTGTGGCAACCTCTTACTCGGCATGGGAGAGACTTAGGCATTTATATGCTAACAAATCTCGCACTCGTGTTATGCAGCTCAAGGAGGATCTCACGCTAATGTAGCGTGGAAATAAATCTGTTAGTGACTTTGTTCAATATGTGAAAGTACTTGCAGATGAACTAGCAGTGATTGATGCACCACTTTCGACAGGCAACATCACGCTATATGTCTTGAATGGACTAGGGACAGATTTCAAGGAGATTGTTGCACCTATTCGAGCTAGAGAAAATCCACTCAGTTTTGAGGAACTTCATGATCTACTAGTTGGCCATGAAAATTATCTCAAAGGGCTGGAATCTGCAAATGCTACTATGATTGCAATGACAAACTCTACTCAACGTCGCAGCAATCAAAATAAGTTCACCAACAAAAAACAGGGGTGTTTCTCTAGTGGTGATAAATGTTACAACAAGTGAGATAAATGAGGGAAATCATCAACTACATGTCAACTTTGTGCTACACAAGGACATAGCAAAACAATGCCCATCATTCACCAAATGTGCACCCTTGGCAAACTGTGCTACCAGTTCTAATGCCTCGGACAAAAAGTGGCTTTTCGATTTTGCAACATCCCACACAATCACTTCTGACTTATCTAATCTATCTAGTCACTTTGAATACGATGGAATAGATGAAGTCGTTATAGGTGATGGCTTAGGTTTGCGTGTTACTCATGTTGGCTCTATTTCCATTCCCTCAAATTCTCGTACCTTTACATTACCTAGAACTTTACGTGTTCCATCCACCACAAAAATTTAATATCTGTGCACAACTTCACCAAGGCTAACAATGTATTTCTTGAGTTTCACCCCTTTGAATTTTTTGTGAAGGATCAGAGCATGGGAATGACACTCCTTCAAGGTAAATGTCAAAATGGTGTATATTCATTTCCTGTACCAGTTGCCACAAGTTCTACTCGTCCTCTTGCATTAGTAGGTGAACGTGTATCCATGGAAAACTGGCATCGGCAACTAGGTCATCCCACCTCTCCTATTGTGTCCCAAATGGTTAATCAAAACTCCTTACCTGTTTTAGCTAAGGATTCTTCTTTGACAAGTCTTTTTAATTTTTGCAAATGCAATAAAAGTCATCGGCTCCCTTTTGAAAACACATCTCTTATTAGTTCTCATCCATTAGACTATATATATGCTGATGTTTGGGGTCCGGCTTCATTCACTTATGTTGATGGTTTTAAATATTATGTAATATTTATAGACCATTACACAATGTACACATGGCAATTTTCACTTTGCAACAAATCTGATGTGCAACAATCTTTACTTAACTCAAAGCAATGTTGGAAAATCAGTTTGAAAGCAAAATCAAAAATTTTTATTCGGATAATGGAGGGGAGTTTCAAGCACTACGTGTTTTTCTAGCAAATAATGGTATCGGTTTCTATACTTCTGCACCTCACACTCCCCAATAAAATGGGACTAGTGAGCGTTGTCATAGACATATTGTAGAAACTAGTCTTGCTTTGCTCTATCAAGCCTCCCTTCCGTTGTCTTATTGGTCACACGCTTTTCAAACAGCTGTTTATCTAATAAACAGAATGCCAACCAAAGTTCTTAAAATCAAATCTCAATTTGAAGCTCTCTTTGGAAGACAACCAAATTATTTGAAACTAAGAATATTTGGTTGTCAATGCTTTCCTTGGTTAAGACCATACAGTGCCACCAAACTTCACCCGAGGTCTCAACCATGCTTGTTCGTCGGCTATTGCACTTCACAAAGTGCTTATAAATGCCTTGATCTTCAGTTATCAAAACTCTTTATGTCCAGACATGTTGAATTTGATGAAAACATTTTTCCATTTCATGGTTCCAACACTCATCCATTTTAATCGAGTGTCACACCTGCTAATGCAAGTACTCCAGCAAAATTGTTGCAACTGGTGCACCAAACAAGAAATACATAAAATATCGCTCTGCCTCTACAGGATGTTACTTTTGATGCATTGGCCTCTTTAAATCCGAGCCCTTCTACAGAACTACCTGCACCTTCAAGCAAGCCACCTGCACCTTCAAGTGAGCTACCTGCTCCAACAAACAACCCATCATTGCCATCATTTGCCTTACCATCAAGAAATCATTCCATGACAACCAAATCAATGAATAACATTTACAAACCCAAGCAGCTGTACATGGTTACCAAGCATCCTTTACCTCAACTTGTTGAGCCAACCTGTATCACGCAGACCATGAAAGACCCAAAGTGGTGGCAAGCAATGTCAGATGAATTCACGACGCTTGTGAAACATGGAACTTGGGACCTTGTTCCTAAAATAGATGCAAATAATCTTGTAGGCTACAAATGGGTATTCTGAATTAAAAGAAATCCTGATGGAAGCATTGAGCACTATAAAGAGCATTTAGTGGCAAAGGGTTTTCATCAAAGACCAGGCCTTGATTAGACAGAAACATTTAGTCCTGTAATAAAACCAGTGAATGTCCGTTCAGTACTAACTATTACAGTGAGTCGTGGCTAGTCCTTATGGCAACTCGACATAAACAATGTCTTTCTACAAAGAACGCTACATGAGGTTGTCTACATGATTCGACCACATGGTTTTATTGATTCTAATTTCCCGAATCATGTTTGCAGGCTAAAGAAATCCATTTATGGACTAAAACAAGCTCCAAGAGATTGGTACAAAGAGTTGCAGCAGTATCTACTTCAATTGGGTTTCATAAACTCAAGAGCCGATCCATCTTTATTTATTCTTCGGCAAAACACATTAATAATATACTTGCTTGAGTATGTGGATGATCTTATCATCATAGGAAGTGACTTAGCTGTTGTCAACAAGATGATCAAACAATTAGGAACGAGATTTTCTCTTAAAAATCTCGACCATCTCCACTACTTCCTAGGTGTGGAAGTCAATCCTTGCAAAAAAGGGCTATTCTTAACACAACACAAGTATATCAGAGATATACTCACTAGAACGAGGATGTAGGGTGCTAAAAAGGCGCAAACACCACTTGCTTCAAAAGACAATTTACAAAGTAATGATGGTTCCACACCGGTTGATGCAACTGAGTAACATAAAGTCATTGGATCATTGCAATACTAGCACTTACAAGGCCAAATATAGCCTTCCCAGTCAACAAGCTAGCTCAGTTCATGCAAAGGCCAAGTACACTTCATTGGCAAGCTATAAAAAGATTGCTAAGGTAGCTCAAGCTCACTGTAAATCATGGGATTTTAATTAGAAGCACAGACAAATTAATTTTACATGGTTACTCTGACACAGATTGGGGAGGAAATAAAACTGATCGCACATCAACTTCTGCCTATCTCATTGTTCTAGGTGCGACACTTATATCATGGTCCACTCAGAAACAACGTGCAGTTGCAAGATCATCCATAGAAGCTGAATACAGATCCCTAGCCACAGCAGCATCAAAACTCGTTTGGATCACTTCTCTGTTTAGTGAACTTCATATTTCAATCCCAAAAGCTCCTACAATTTATTGTGACAACATTGGTGCTACTCAATTCATCCTTAATCCAGTTTTCCACTCCCGTATGAAGCATATAGCAATTGATCTACATTTTTTTCGGAACTTAGTTGGAAAATGAATCTTAAATGTCTCGCATGTTAGTACCGAAGATCAACTTGTTGACTTGCTCAGAAAGAGTTTATCCCATCAAAGATTTCATAAGCTATCAACCAAGATTGGTGTTGCCGATGGAACACACATCTTGAGGGGGCATATTACAGATAACATTCATGACAGCTCACGGACAGCACCTTAGCTGTTACAAGCTTGATTCTAGGCAAATCTTTGTATTATTATTTCAGTTATGATTTTGAGTTAATTGTAATTATTTGTATTTAAAGTCTTTCCTTATTTGAGCTGATGTACTCTCTATAAAAACAAAAAGTGTATATGAATAAAATTGTATCTTTCCATCAATTGTAAACCTTCTGTAATAAGTATATTATTTTAAAATAATTAACACATACTAGTCTAGTATTAAATTTAACAATAATCTATATAAGTTCTAGACTTTATGAGTATTTATGATCAAATATGTAAAAATATATTTATCCTTGATATATATCAAAAGTAAGTTTATATTAATAACTTAATATCAATATATGTTTACAATTAAGATTTATATGTTATAGAAAAAAATATAATATTAATTTTATGTTATATTACATGTTATATTATTTAGTAATTTAGCATATAATATATACAATATAATATAAAAGATTATAAATATATATACCAATTCAGTTCAATTTAAACCGATTTTCAAAATATGAAAATTGGTACTGCATTGGTTTAGGATCGGTTTCGATTCTTTAATAACGGGTACCACACCAGACCGCTTACAAATTGGATCGAACCTACCAGTTTAGTCCGGTTTGGTCCGATTTAACTGGTTTTTCGATTTTTTTTACACCCCTAACAACAACTCCCATAAAATGTTTTGTTGCAATAGATTAATTTCATTACACTAATTATTTCTTTTTAGTCTATTTGTATATTCGTCTATTGACCAACCAAATACCTTTTTTTGTTTTTTTTAATCAAGCATTTCTAATATATAATAACGATAGCTATAGAATGTTAGGGTGGATCTTTTCCACTGTCTATATACAAAAAGCATCTAGGTAGATTATCTAAGGGAAAGCTTCCAAAAACATGATTGGTTGCTGCCCATTGCGCAACTGGGTACGTACATCGGTTTTGAAATCGATGAATTTTGATAAATTTCCATTATTGGTGGCAGTGAGAGATTTGTTGTATATCCGCAATGATTGGTGAGATCTACCGAAAGGAGGAAGAATTTCGGTCTTCAATGGTTGTAAGGACAGATTGGGCATCACCTTCTATTATCGCAAGATCCTGACTATTAGCCATTTTTGTAGCTAGTAACGCCGCACTGGCCTCAGCTACGAGAGGATTTGTTGTGTGAAGTTTTTCTATCATAATTTCCAAGATATCTCCATTTTAATTCCTGTAGATTGCTGAGACTACAGAAAAATGATCTCTTACTGCAGCATCAAAAGAGAAGTTTTGAAAATATAATGGGGGTGGCTTCCATACTTTTTTTTCTTTTGTATTGCTTAATCTCCCATGTTGCCCTATATATCTCATAGATCTAGTTAAGCTAAGTCTTTGCTTGATCAACAGAAAAAGACTCAGCTTTCTCTTTTGTCGTGTGGTTGTGGATGATATCATTTCGCTTTATCTAGATAAAATTCAAAATAACAATTGCAAATAATTGGAATTGATGTTTCTCGCTATCTTGTAATCCCAATTCCTTTTCTGGATTTATGATTATTTTGATCCAGTCCATCATAGAATTAATGGGGATTCTTGTCAGATTTAAGGACCAACTACTCTGCTGCCATAATATTCTATTGATTGGACATTCAATGAAAAGATGCAAGAAAGTTTCTTTCGCTTGATTGCATAGCGGACATTCTTTAGATTCTAGTTGAGGGATTACCTCACTAAGTTGAGAGTTTGTGCGGAGGATATTCCAGAGTATCTTCCAAAGCAGTAATTTGTGGCGATCTTGAATTTTTAAGCTCCATAGATGCTTGAAGAGTGGCATCATTGAATTTTGTTGGAAATGATCTTGTGGGTTTAATGTTGCATGATAAGCTGATTTAACAAAGAATTTGACGTTGAGATTCGAAACCCAAATGACTTTATCTTGATCTTGCACAGATGTTGATAGAGATATTTTTTGAATTTCTGAAATGCTTTCCATATCAAAGAAATCTTGCATTTTTTGCATGTCCCATGTTCTAGGATTGTCTTTAATGAATTCTGAGACTGTAAGGGAAGGGAAGGTTGCGTCCATATCTTGAATCACTTTTGGCTTGAAATTTTTTAGAGAAGGGATCCATGGATTTGACCAGATATTAATTGAGTGTCCATTGAAAATTTGAAAACATCTACCTTTTTTGAGTAAATTTCTTGTGCGGAGTATACCTTTCCACATGCTTGAGTCTGAAGCCTTTGGTAGTGCCTCCCAGAAGCTTGAGATCTGAAGGTACTTTGATGATAAGATTAAATGCCACAGACCATTACTAGTTCCACTTGTTTCCTAACCAGTCTTTGATAGCAATGCTTGGTTCATTTTTTCCATCAATCTAATTCCCATGCCACCTAATTGTTTTGGTTTGCATATGGATTTCCATTATTTGAGCTTCAGATTATGAGTTTTTTCTATTGGAAAGCCCCACCAAAATTTTTTGAAGTTGGTGTCAAGTACCTTGCATACTGTTTTTGGCAATTGGAAAGAGCTCATATGATATGATGGAATGGTGCTTACTACTGATTTGATCAACATAGTTCTTCTTGCTTGTGCTAGTAACTTTGCTTTCCATTCTTTCAGCTTTCTTCCTACTTTTCTCAACAAGTCATTGTAGTTTTCATTTTTGCTCCTATTGAAAGATGTAGGCAAACCCAAATATTTCATTCTTGCCTGAGACCCTTTATATGGCAGCCATTGAGTGATGTTTGATTTGATGGTTTGGCTGGTGTTCCTTGTGATGAACATAGAGGATTTGCTCAAATTTATTTTTTGCCTTGACCACCTCTGGTATTTTTCCAGGCATTCAGATATTACTTGTGCATTCTTTTCCGTAGCCTTTGCAAAAATGATTGTGTCATCTACAAAAAGTAAATGAGATATGGATGGGCTGCTTCTATTGATTTTCACCCCTCCGAGTTTCCCTTGTGCTTAAGCTTTTAATAGCATTCTTGAGAGAGCTTCCATTACTATTATAAAGAGAAAAGACGATAAATGATCACCTTGCCTAATTCCTTTATGCAATTTGAAATCCTCTTGGTTAACCATTGATGACTATGGAGAAAATTGCTGTAGTTACACATTCTTTTATCAGATTTATCCACCTCTAATTGAAACCCAAAGCCTTTATTACCATGAAAAGAAAACCCCATTCAACAAAATCAAAAGCCTTTTTGATGTCCAACTTTATAGCCATTAATCCCTTATTTCCAGTTTTGCGCTTGAGATGATGGAAGACTTCATGAGCTACAATGGTATTTTCTTTGATATTTCTACCTAGGACAAAAACTGTCTGAAGGGGAGAGATGATATTTGCAAGAGTGCCTTTCAGGCAGTTGGCCATTATTTTTGTAATAATTTTGTAACTGATATTTGTGAAACTGATTGAACGAAATTGGCTTGAGGTGTTTGGGCTTTGGTTTTTTGGGATAAGAGCTATGTTGGTGTGGTTTATTTGTTTCAATAGCTTCCCATATCTGAAGAAATTATGTACTGCTAGTATGATCTCTTTTTTTATGATATTCCAATAATGCTTATAAAAAAGAGCCGTCATGCCGTCTGGACCAGGCGCTTTGTTGCTTGGAATTTGCTTTAGAGCTCCTAGTATTTCCTCTTCATTTGGTATGGCATTAAGCAAATCGTTTTCATTGTTAGAAATTTGCTTATCAAAAATATTTTCAAGATTTTCCGGAACTTGCGGATTTGAAGAGGAATATACAGTTCTGAAATGATCAATAAATGAGGATTCAATTACAAAAGGGTTCAATATCCAATTACTTGGTCCCAGTTTGATGGAGTTTATAGCATTTTTCCTTCTTCAGATTGTTGTTGTCAAATGGTAGAATTTTGTGTTGAGATCCGTAGAAGTGAGCCAAGTAATTCGGGATTTTTGACGCCATAAAATTTCTTCATTCTCTCTTTTTTTGTGAAGTCTAAATTGCAAAAATCTTTCTTTTTCTCGATCATAGGAAGTCATCTGGCTACTTTGTACTTCTAGAAGTTCCCTTTCTAGCTGTTGGATGTTGTTCTGTATTCGCCTAAAACGATTTTTATTCCAAACTTTAAGTGCGTCTTTTGTTGATATGATTTTCTTGCAAAGTATGAAAGCTAGATTTTCTTGATAGTGCTTGCTCCATGCTTCTTCAATTATTTGGTGGCTTAAAGGTTCCTGAATCCAAAATTCTTCAAATTTGAAAGATGATGCATGACACTGCATTGTTATAGTATGCAGTAAAAGAGGGTGATGATCTGATGCTGATGATGCTAAGTGTTGAAGTGTAGCGTCTGAGAAAAGCAATCTCCATTCTTGATTTGCTACTGCTCGGTCTAATCTTTCTCTTATAAGGGCATTCCCGTGTCTGTTATTGGTCCATGTGAATTTTGGGCCCATGTAACCAATGTCAATAACACCATTTCTATCCATAAGTGCTTTAAGACCCTTGTTTGGATTATAAGAGATAGGTCGTCCACCATGCTTTTAAGTTTGATCTATGAGGTAATTAAAATCTCCCATGCAGACCCAGGGCCCTTGGAAAGCTTGATGTGCTGAGTCTAGATGTCTCCAGAAATTCACTTTGTTCTTCCATTGGGCCGGTGCATATACATAAGTAATTAACCAAGGATAATGTGGAGGATCTGAGTAAACTAAAACTGAGATTGCATTCATATTAATATTGACAGGTTTTATTTCTACACTCGGACGCCACAAAAGTAAAAGTCCCCCGTTTTTACAATCAGCAGGATAGTGAACAAAATGATGGAAACTTATGCTATTTACAATAGTTAAGGTGCGATTATCCGTTACCAAGGTTTCTGAAAAAAAAACTATATCCGGGTTATAAGTCCTAATATTAGTCCTTATTGCTTTGGGTCCAGCAAGACCCCTGCAATTCCATGCTAGTGTCTTCATTTGGCTTGGGGAGGCATTTTGAAGCTTGCATTGTTTGCTTGTTTGGACTTTCCTGAGGATTGCTGTGATGGTCTACTGTATGGTGTTATCTTAGCTTTTCCTTTAATTTTTTTCTCTTTCCCCATTGAACTTGACTGCATTTCCAAAAGTGTCAAAGCCAAAGCTGATTCCTCTTTCTGTGAAACTTTGATATTGCACTATCCAGATTCCACCTTTTCTATTTTAATAAGGCGTTGTGATTTTCTCTTTTGGTATTGTGGTAGCTCTGCACTTAGTTGTCTTTTAGCTGGAAGAAGATCTTGGGACATATGTAGAGTCTGAGATATTAGAGTACTTAAGACTATATCAGTTGAAAAGCACTCTGAGGAAACCGAGTCAATTGGCTGGGTATCTAGAATGGCAATAATTTCTTCTATGATCTCAGGAACTAATGTCATATGAAGGCATAGGGGATTAATGTCCTCTAAAGTTAATATGAGCTTTGTTGATTCCCTAGGAGATGAAGGTGGCAGGCTCAGTAGATGCATGGGATTACATTAGGCCATTTCCAAACAAGTGAATTTGTTTTGGTCTTGGGGCTGGAAAGTAGAATTTCCTTGGGCCAGCAATAAGTTACAAGTGTTGTCTTGGGCCATCAATGAGATGTTTGCATGGTATGGCTTGTTAATAGTGGAAGATGAAAATTGAGTAATGGGCTCACCTTGATGGGCTGAAGAAGATCCAATTCCTTGCTTAGTTTGCTGCGCTTTATACCCTTGCATAGCAGAATAAATTTGCTTCCACTGAGTTTTCCAAAGGGCATCCTTTCTGGTCGACACTGAAACCACTGTTGATGTGAAATCTGTTAATTTTTTCCCTACTTCCATAATTCCTTCTGTAGCCTTCAAGATTGGATCAAAAGCTATAAGTGAGATTTGGCTATTAATTGGATTTAATGGGGATGATTTGGTTGTTGGCTTAACAATGATGATATTAACTCTTGCATGTGGAGAATTGAATGAGCTTTGTTCACTGTAGTTGTACAGTGTCTTGGAGCTAGAAGGCGTTGCATACTTAGAGCTTTGTTCTTGCTGCTGGGAGAATGGAAAGGTGGGAAAAATTGCACCAGTTCTGGTTTTTCCATGGAAAATGGATTGTGTGTTGGTGTGCGGTGGCTTACCAGAGTAAGTTGATTCTCTTCCCATCTTTTGTTTGCTGAAAATGGTGCTCTTCTAGGCTGAAAAAGTTGTTGGAGTTAGAGGTTTGTGCCGAGTTCTCCAAGTGATCAATTTCTTCGGGCTGCCCCTCATCGGTATGATGAAATGCTTGAGTGATACCTAGATTGCTATTATACTCTACTCTAAGCCATGGATTGAATTTAAGTATTGTTGGGAGAGATTGTTGGTAGTTACAAAAAATCTGAGAGTACCCAAGTCTTCCACAAGCATAACAAAAGTCAGACAATCTTTCATATTTGATGGAGACCCAAATTTCATGATTTCCAAGCCTTGGCATCTTGAAACCTTGTTGTAGTGGCTTCATAACATCTATTTCCACTTTGATCCTGATGAACTTTTGTAGGCTATTCCAAAAATAGGATCTTCTACCACTTTAATCAGTCTTCCAAATGCCTTCCCAATGTTGATTGCATTATTGATGTTCATATGGTCAAAAGGTAATCTGTGTACTTGTACATTGAACATAGCATGGTTTAAACAAATCTCTTGAAGGGTTGCATCAAGTGACCACGGTTTTAACATTAACAAGTGCCCTTTGAAGTTCCATGGGGCTTGATTAAGAACTCTAAGTTTGTCTTGAGGGGATCTAAAAGTGAAAATGAACTTGTTTGTGTCCATGTCTTCGATTATGAAGTTTTGAATAAAATTCCAAGTTCCACTGATACTAGAGTGAATGGCAAACTTATTCAAAGGTCTGTCAGCTACTAACCTTCCTATCAAGACCTGATCTGATGTTGTCTTTGCTGATTCCGGTGTAGGTTGGAGATCAAGATCATGCCATGACAGAGCTTCTGTTTTTGTGATGAGGGAGTCTATATCAATATTTGACGTCAATTATAGATCCTCTGAAGCTCATACTCTGTGTTGCTAATGAAAAAAAAGTTGAAAACAAACTGGCTAAGTTATTTGAAGAGAGAGCAAGAAGTTCTGGTGCAGAGAGCTCTAGTGAGAGAGCAGGAAGCTCTAAAGAGAGAGCAGTCCCCCAAATACCTATTTATATTAATTCATAACAATTATATTTTAGAGTACACCCCGCAACAAAAACCCCTTACATACATATTCACAGGAGGAAGCATTCATGTATATACATATATGAGAAATAGAGTGTGCAAATACCGTATATTATTTTTGAAAAAAGTAAGTAAATTTGATCCTCGTTTGAAAAAATTAATTTTTTAATAGTAAACCTCACTTTTTTTTTTTCCAAAAAGGTACGTAATGTTTGCATACTCTATGACTATAACTAGCATTACCCTACATATATATACTAGTCGCATATGTGTACAATGCCTAAAAAATTGTTTAAACTCTTAATTTTATTATATTTTTAATTTATTTAGAAAAACTTAATTTTATGAAGTTATTTTAACATAATCTTCTTCGATTAATTATTTTAATGAAATAAAAATCAATGGATGAGGATAAAAAAAGTTTTTAACAGATAAAAGAAGTATTTTTTACCTTTAAGATTTTATGTTCTTTCAAAGTTAGTACATATATAATCAATTAATGTGTAAATGGATGGTGTGATTCAACCGAAATAAAAACAATGTTATGAATAAAGAAAATGGGTATTGTTTTTCAATTTTAAAATCCAATAATTATTTAAAAGTTATGGTTAATTGTAATGACAAATAGAAATTGAAAAATCTTTTCGGAATAGAAACCAAATGGTTTTTAGTGTATTGATGGATCATTTAAATAAAAATTAAATGAGAAAAAAAAAATTTAAGGAATAATAAGTGTTTGTGTTAATGCCTAAATTTGCACAACAGGCCAGGATGGAGGAAAGAATTATTCCCGGCCAACGATGATGATTCAAGCGTTGATACAGTGCTCTTTGCATTCATCCAAAAATAAATAATAAATAAGAAAATAAAGACAAATAAAAAGAGGCTGAGATTTACGTGGTTTGACATAATACCTATGTCCACGAGTTGTTTGGGGGGCGAAATCTGCTATAATGGATAATCTTACAATCTCTCATAATCTCACATGCCTCACAATACAATGGAGGAATTCAGGATTTTGGGAGGTTGTAGATGGTGCCTCCCTTGAGGAAGATCCTTTTGAGTCATTGTGTGTGGAATCCAGGCATAGAAAAGTCGTAGAGAGGATATTAGATTTGTGGGGATCTCCTCTTTATATAGAAGTCTATTTCCTTGGAGTCACTTGCCTTGGGAACCCATTTCCTTTTAGATGTCTGAGTCTCTTACCTTAGTCTCTTACCTTTTAGAAGCCTGAGTCTCTTTTTAGCCTTATCTCTTGGCTTGATTTTCAGCTTTATCTTGGGGCTAAATTATAGGTTGTTGGCTGTTGATTTGACCCAACAAATGCTCGCAATTCTTAAGGTCAATTTGCTCATAATAAGAAGGCATTGAGAATCTTCAAGCCAATAATCTGCAGAAAAAAATAAATTTTGAAAATTGGTTTCTAGCTTTTTGTTTGTTTTGTGCCAAGTAGTGAAGAGCTCAATTTGGAAAGATAAGCAGGAGATATGCTCGACCGCGTTAGGTGCAAGCGCGAAGCTCGGCTTGGGCAGAAGATGTGCTCAACCGCATTAGGTGCGAGCGGGAAGCTCAGCTTGGGTAGGAAATGTACTCAACCCCATTAGGTGCAAGCGTGAAGCTCGACTTGGGCGGGAGATGTACTCGACTACGTTAGTGGCGAGTGTGGAGCTCGGCTTATTGGTGCGAACGCTGGGTATTGACTTTGGTAGGAGATAGACTCGACCACATTGAGGTAAAAGTTGAGCTTGACCACTTTGTTGTGGCTGGAGACGGAGCACGAGGTTAGAGTTGAGCACGTCCAAGTTGAGGTTAGAGTTGAGTTCAATTGTGCTAAGGGTGTGAGTGGAAACACTCGGCTTTTGTTTGGCGAGTAGATGCCTCAATAGCGCTAAAGGGGACACTCAACTTATGTTTAATCAGGAGGATGCCTCGACCTTGCTTATAGTGCTAGTGGAGACACTTGACTTTGAGAGCTAGGTGGGAGATGGACTCGACTGCGCTAGGCATCGGCTTTGAGTTTGTTTGTTTGTGTTAATGTTTCTTGAGAGATTGTTTATTGTCTGGAAAAAGTGCATATTTCCATAATTGATTTTTGCTATTTGTTTTCCATGATTCGTTGCATGTTACAATTTATTGTCAGGAAAGAGTGTGTGTTTTCGTGATTGGTTTTGCTATTATTGGTAGTAGTAGACTTTTTGCCCCATTGGTGTAAACTGTTGTTAGTGTTCCCATTTTGTTGTTGGTGTTTGTTGCTAGTAACCTGCACTAAGTGGTTAGAGAGCCCATCGACCCCCTGGCCCATCTTAGGCAATTGTCGAGCTCGTTGACTCATACAAAACGTAACCCGCGCGAGGCGATTGTGGAGTTTAAAGGCTTGTTCTCGAAAGTAACCCATTGGCGGCGGTTGTGGCACGAGTGTAAACACTCGAAGTTTGCTGGAGAAGATGTTGTACTTGTATTGCTATTCAGGTGAGAGAGGTCGGGTAGTCTAGAGACTTGCCAACTTGTTGGGTGCTTGGGAGATTGAGTGGTCCTTGACCTTTACCGCCTGTTGACTTGTCACGAGGGAGGGTGGGCAATTGAGTGACTTGTCCCGCCTATTGACTCTCGGCAAGGTATGAGTAAGGTCGGGTGGTCCTTGACTTTTCTTGCTTGTTGGCTCGTCATGAGGGAGGTCGAGCAGTCTGATGACTTGTCCCGCTTCTTGATCCTCAGTGAGAGATAAGTAAGGTCGGGCGGTCCTTGACCTTTCCCACTTGTTGACTCGTTACAAGGGAGGTTGGGCAGTCTAATGACTTGTCCCGCCTCTTGATTCTCGATGAGGTATAAGTAAGGTCGGGTGGTCCTTGACCTTTCCCACCTGTCGATTCATCATAAGGGAGGTCGGGCAGTCTGATGACTTGTCCCCTCTTTTGATCCTCAGCAAGAGATAAGTAAGGTCGGTCGGTCTTTGACCTTTCCCATATGTTGACTTGCCACGAGGGAGGTCAGGCAGTTTGATGATTTGTCCCGCCTCTTGGTCCTCGATGAGGTTATGAGTAAAGTTAAGCAGTCTTATGACTTATCACGCCTCTTGATCTTTGTAGAGAGATAAGTAATGTCAGGTGGTCCTTGACCTTTCCCACCTATTGGCTTTTGTTCGAAAGAGATGCTTGATCGAGCTAAAAATGAAAATTTGGTTAGTGTAGATAATCCAAATCACAAATGTGAGATTGGCAAACCTGAATCACTTTACTAGACCATGGCGAAGGTTTGTGGTGCGTCGATGAGGCCCACAGGCAGTCATGCTTCAATAATGAAGGTCTGGGGTGCCCACGATACCGAGCGGTCTATTATAATGCAAACAGCTTAAAAAGCTTTCGCATCGCCTGGGAGGGGCTTTGTAGCCCGTGTTCCGTGCCACGCTGCGATTTCTGCAAAGTATATTCCCAGAGTGTGTAACCACTCGAATCCTTGCAGAACCTCGAGGAGTTTCGGTGGGAAAAATCTCCAAAAGCCGAATTTCTTAGTAAAAATGAAATTCAAATAGTATATTTGAGAGAGACAAACCAGAGCAATTTTGTCCCTGCTTTCCATTTTTTCCAACTGGAATTGTTCGCTGATGAATGATTTTTGCCTAGGGAAGTTGTTCGTCCTTGAGTATTTTTATAGCAACGGAGATTGTCCGTTTCTGAATGACTTTTTTTTTGGGTGGCGAGAGGGACTTACTGTGGGCGTGTAAAATACTTTGGGCAAGGAACATACAGTAAGTGAGCACACAGGAGTAGTGACCTCCTCTGTGGTGAGCAAAGGTTTTTTGAGCGGACAATTATCGCCCGTTGTGTGGGCTGCTTGTTGGTCGAACAAGGATGAGTTGTTGCCAACCATAAGGGTGGCGAGATGCTACTGGGCTATTGAGCCGCTTAGGGTTGGAGGGCTTGCTTCCCGTCAACCAACGAGGAGGTCGGGCAGTCTGATGACTTGTCCCTTCTCTTGATCCTCGGTGAGAGATAAGTAAGGTCGGGTGGTCTTTGACCTTTCCCATATGTTGACTTGCCACGAGGGAGGTCAGGCAGTTTGATGATTTGTCCCGCCTCTTGGTCCTCGATGAGGTTATGAGTAAAGTTAGGCAGTCTTATGACTTGTCACGCCTCTTGATCCTTGCAGAGAGATAAGTAATGTCAGGTAGTCCTTGACCTTTCCCACCTATTGGCTTTTGTTCGAAAGAGATGCTTGATCGAGCTAAAAATGAAAATTTGGTTAGTGTAGATAATCCAAATCACAAATGTGAGATTGGCAAACCTGAATCACTTTGCTAGATTGTGGCGAAGGTGATGAGGCCCACAGGCAATCATGCTTCAATAATGAAGGTCTGGGGTGCCCACGATACCGAACGGTCTATTATAATGCAAACAGCTTAAAAAGCTTGCGCATGGCCTGGGAGGGGCTTTGTAGCCCGTGTTCCATGCCACGCGGCGATTTCTGCAAAGTATATTCCCAGAGTGTGTAACCACTCGGATCCTTGTGGAACCTCGAGGAGTTTCGGTGGGAAAAATCTCCAAAAGCCAAATTTCTTAGTAAAAATGAAATTCAAATAGTATATTTGAGAGAGACAAACCAAAGCAATTTTGTCCCTACTTTCCATTTTTTCCAACTGGAATTGTTCGCTGATGAATGATTTTTGCCTAGGGAAGTTGTTCGTCCTTGAGTGTTTTTATAGCAACGGAGATTGTTCGTTTCTGAATGACTTTTTTTTTGGGTGGCGAGAGGGACTTACTGTGGGCGTGTAAAATACTTTGGGCAAGGAACATACAGTAAGTGAGCACACAGGAGTAGTGACCTCCTCTGTGGTGAGCAAAGTTTTTTTGAGCGGACAATTATCGCCCGTTGTGTGGGCTGCTTGTTGGTCGAGCAAGGGTGAGTTGTTGCCAACCATGAGGGTGGCGAGATGCTATTGGGCTATTGAGCCGCTCAGGGTTGGAGGGCTTGCTTCCCGTCGCTAGGGGCGAGCAGATGTGGATGCATACATAACGGGGTAGTAGCCTGTCATGAGAAAAGTGAGTCACAGTGGATGGGCAAAGGAGCTTGCCCACCGTATGATTAATCATGGGTGGGCCAGGGAGCTTTCCCGATGTATAGTTGGCGAGTTTGTTGCTCACCAACACAAGTCACTGCCCACCATGGGCAGTGCCCAAAAGGAAGTATTGCCCGCTACAAGGGTGGCGAGCTGGGCGAGCAAAGTTTTAGTGGTCAAGAGCCACCTTACTGGTGATAGAAAATACCAGAGGGTCTGGCTTGGAGGCTACCATCAAGGTGGTCACGCCCATGGGAATGGCGGTCTGAGGAGCGCCATTGTGGCGATAGAAATTGCCGACAATTCAATCTATTGCAGCAGTTGATGTGGGTCGAACATGGGTGAATGGTGTGCTTGTGTGCATGGATGGGGGCTAACAGGCTTCCGGTGAGAGGGATAGGGAGGAGCCAGTGGGAAAACTTCCTGCAATTTTCTATCCTGCTCTATTTGGATGCCTTGCCATGCCATGCCATGCCAACTAGACTTGGCCCGTGCAAGGCAGGGAAGTGGCTGGCTGCATGCCCACCACCATGTGTCATGCCCGACATACGCTGCCCAGTCCGACAAACGGACATTCTCAAATTTTTCTAGGGGATGGATGAATGACGTCGGCGGCAGAAACCTCTAAAAGCTCAAGTGGCTTCTACTAGTTACCTCAT
>QEOT01123182.1:0-23979 GCA_003123785.1 Pterocarya stenoptera | reverse complement strand
TTTTCAGTACTCTGATATTGTATTAAACTCTGGTACTTAGTTATTTGACTTTACCGTTCCGCTGCGTATTTTATTGTACACGTGTTGCATTGCACACACTCAGCACATGTCGATGGGGTGCGTGACCGTGTTGTCATCATCCCGGGTGTCTCGATTTCCGTGTGTGTCCGTACATGGAAGTTGGGGGCGCCACACTTTCGCCATGGAGAACTCCAATGAGGGGAAGTACTTGGCTTTTAGAACTCAAGAGGCTAGGGACTGAGGGTTGGTAATGAGCCTCCACCCTTGCTTAGCTAATAAAGCTTTGTTGAAATCTTCAAAGTCTCTAAAACCCAAGCCCCCTACCTGTTTGCACTTTCCAATCCCTCTCCAACTTAGCCAGTGCATCTTAGATTTTTGGTTTCTTATCCCCCACCAAAAAGATTGCATCAGTTTATTAATGTTCCTCAGACTAACCTTGGGAATTAGAAAAATCCCCATGTAGAATGTGGGAATGGCTTGAATGACTGACTTCAACAGAGTTTATTTTCCTATAGGAGAAAGCAAGTTTGTTTTCCAGTTGCTCATTTGGGCTTTAATTCTGTCGAGAATAGAAGTGAAAGCCCTTGATTTGTTTTTACCTACATAAGAAGGTAAGCTAAGGTATTTCTCAAAAGGACCAGAAGCTTTAATACCAGCAGTGGACAAGATGGAGGTTTGAATCTCTTACTTTTTGTTCTTGCTAAAATAGATTGAAGACTTTTCAAGGTTTAGCCTTTGCCTCGAAGTTGCTTTATAGGAACTTAGGATGTTATGTAGCCTGCTCCATTCTTGCACTTGAGATTTACAAAATACTAGGCTATCATCTGTAAAAAAATAGGTGATTGACAATCAAGGATCCTCTAGAAATGGGGTAGCCAGAGATTAAGCCCTCCTGCTCAGATTGGTTCAATGCAAAGGTGAGGACTTCTAAGCAAAGTATGAACAAATAGGGAGAGAGTGGATCTCCTTGACGTATACCCCTTGAAGGCTTCAAGGTTGGTTGGGGTGTGCCGTTTAGTAAGATTGAGTAGGACACGGTTCCAATGCACTACATGATTAATTCAGTCCAACCCTTGTCAAAGCCCATCTAATTTAGTACCTGATGAATGAAGGACCACTCAAGCCTATCATTGGCCTTACTCATATCGAGCTTGAGAGCCATGAATCCCTCTTTATTGTTCCTCCTTCTGTTTTGCATTGAATGTAATAGCTTGTATGCCACTATAGTGTTCTCTGAGATTATCCTTCCTGGAACAAAGGTACTTTGAGTGTCTGATATTAATTGAGGTAGGATGGACTTTAGGCGAATTGCAATGACCTTTGCAATAATTTTGTAGAATACATTGCATAGACTAATCGGCCTATAATCAGTGACAAACAAAGGGGTTTGCTTCTTGGGAATGAGAGTGATGAACGTGTGGTTTATTGCTTGAAAACCAGATTTATTGTTAAGAAACTCTAAAACAGCAGCCACCACCTCATTTTCAACCGTGTGCCAATGACTTTGGAAGAAAATAACGGGGAAGCCATCTGAGCCAGGAGACCCCAGAGGATTCATTTTAAATATGGCATGCTCAACTCCTATCTAGAATGAGCCTTAGTTAGAATAAGGTTCATCTCAGGTGTAACTGTGGCTCTGAAGTGTTCCAAAAGGGAATTAGGGGGAGATGGATTAAAGGAAGAGAAGAGGTCCATAAAGACTGATTGAAATTCTCCTCCAATTCCTACAAGTGATGTCAAGCACTGACCCTCAACTATTTGAAGCTTCTAAATTAAGTTCCTTTGTTTTCTAACCGAGGCACACTTGTGAAAATATTTGGTGTTTCTATCACCATCTTGAAGCCATTTTTGTTTGGCTCTTTGGTGCCACTTAAGATCAATTTCCCCAAGGGACACATCCAATTCCTTCTTTAAGGTTTTAATCTGGTCATTATCCAGACCAATATTAGAGGCTTGCAAAGATCTCAATAGTTCGGATTTGGCAGTTAAGGCCTGCTGATGAGATTTTCTAGATGATAACTTCCACTCTTTTAATTGGTATCTGCATCCAGGGCCGGCTCATCCATTAGGCCACTTAGGCAATTGCCTAAGGCCCCTAATGGAAGAAGGCCCCTAAAAAAAATATAAGAATAATTTAAAAAAAAAATATATATATCTAATAAAAAATTTTAATTAACTCAATAAGAATGAAAATATAAACAAGATCAAATAGATATTATATCATTATTAGTTTTTAAAAGTATCACATATAATAATTATTTTACCTATTTTCCTTCTAAGAATACACTTCTCTTTCCTCATTATTAGTTTAATATATAATTAATGTGAAAATTATAAATAACAAAATTTAATTTTTCAGTGTTCATAAAAAATTTTGTATAATCCTTTGAAGAGGCAAGGGTCCACTTTTTTTCAAATGTGTAAGTTGTTTTAGAACTTTATTGACAATAATGATGATAATTGTGTCTAAAAGCCTAAAGTACTTGTAAAACTAGATTTGATAAAATTCTCTCTAAATCAAAAATTTTCTAATAAAGATTAAGTCAGTTATTAATTGAAAATGTGGTATAAAATCTTAATCAATAATTTTACTTTACAAAATGATAGGAATTATTTTTAAATAAAAATATAATATAAAAATAAATTTATTTAATTTTACCTAAAAAAAAAAAAGGCCTCACTCCAAATTTTAGCCTTAGGCCCCACAACATATTGAGCCGGCCCTGTCTGCATCTCACAAGATCCCTTCTTGTGACATCTGCCCTTGAACCAGACCTGAGAGCCGCTTGCTAGGCCCTTTTGATAACATTCTCACACCCCTCCCCATGAGGCCTCATATTTGAAAACCTTCTTGCAGGTGATTGGAGAGGCTTCAAATGACATGCTTGAGATAAAGAGGGGGTTGTGGTAAGAACATAAAGTAGGTAAAATGGAAACTGAGTTTGAATCAAATAAGCATTGCCATGCATTATTTGCTAATCCCCTATCCAATCTTTCTTTAGTGAAGTTGGCTCCCTCACGGTTGTTACACCAGGTAAATTGGACACCCTCAAAACCCAAGTCTCCGAGACCACAATCTACCAAGGTTTGTCTGAAGTCTTCCATCTGTTTAAAGGGTTTGGGAGGGCCACCCATCTTCTCACCATGAGAGGTGATTTCATTAAAATCTCCCATGCATAACCAGGGAGTGTTATGATCCACTTTCAGTTGCCTTAGAAGATTCCAGCTTAAATTCCTGTTGGCAGTAATAGGTTGCCCATAAAATCCCATGACGATGAAGAGTTTTGCTGGATTACCAGTTTGGACTTGGAGGGAAATGTGACTAAGTGAATAAGACAACAAATTAGCTGAGGTAGCATTCTTCCAAAAAAAAGCTAGGCCACCACTTCGGCCAATGCAGTCCACTATGAAACTGCAGTCATAACCTAGCTTGTTCCTTATAAATTCCATTTTCTCTCTTCTACATTTTGTTTCAATTAAAAAGATTAGAGATGGGGCCTTAACTTTCACCAACATGTGGAGTTCTCTAACTGTCTGAGGGTTCCCAAGCCCTCGGCAGTTCCAGCATAGGGTGTTCATGGGGATGGGTAGGGTTGTTGCACAGCCTCTGCCATGGTGTTTTGTTTTAGTCTTTTAGAGGACCTCGTGGGTTTTGCTGTTAAAACAGTGGATCTTTTTTTGTTTTTGATGGTAACAGAAGCAACAGTGGGGTTGATCATACGGATCTCATCACTCAGGCTTATCTTCCCTCGGGCCCTCCTTTTCCACTTTGACAAAAAGTGGTTTTTTGTTTGTAGATTTGGGTCTAACTGGGGGTACAAAGGAGAGGAACTTACCAGGGGATAATCCACTGCGAGAGCCATAATAGTGTCAAGGGCCATAGAGTCTGACACCAAGTTGGTATAAGTGGACCTGACAGCTGTTGTAGGAGACACCCCAAGGCAGGTAGAGGTTTCCTTATCTGATGTATGACAGTTGACACTATGTACCTTTGACCGAAAGTTACCCACTCCCCTTTCCTTTTCCAAAGCACATTTTGGTTGCACAGGTTCACATAGGTCTGTACCCGGGATATCAGCTGACTTATGAGTAGTTTTGTTCCCGCCAAAATCAGACCCTTGGTCATCGGAGCTATCTCTTAGGCCACTACTTGAAGCCCCCCTCGGGGGACTGTTTGACTGCATCTGGTAATGGGTTGGCTTTGGAGTAGGGTTAGCTCTGAGCCAGGGACCATATTGGAGCTAGGAAGTTGCATGAGTGCTACCATCTAAGTGGTGTCTAGTGCAGGTGTGTTGGGCATGCAATATTATACCACAATGATAGCAAAAAGAGGGTAGTCTTTCATATTTGAAAAGTATCCAGGTGCGAGAATCCCCTGNCCCCCCCCCCCCCCCCAAGCTCTGTCTTTATCATCCACATCCACCATGAGGACATTACCAGCACTGGACCCAAGTTTTTCTCCCATTCTTTTGTTCATACCAGCAAAGGGTAGATCATGAAGTTGGATCCACAAAGGTTCTGAAAAAAACACAATATCTTTTAAGGCAAGCCTGCCTGTGCACTCCTGAAGGGAAATCAAGTTTTTGTCGAATGACCAAGATCGACCAGATAGTACCCTGGATCTCATGGTGGGGCTATGGAACTCTATCAAGAATTTGTTCCTCCCATATCTTTGAATGATATCCCACCTGCAGCATTCTAGACCTTGGTCATAGTTGCTTTGAATGCCCCTTTATTCACTTTCCTGTCTAAAACTACCAGAGCAGCTAGACAAGAGTTGCTTATGTCTTGTGCTAGCAAGAACTCTTCCTCCGGGAGAAGGAGTTCTTGTTGTTCCTCCTCTGTGAGCTTGAGACCCTTGCATAGATTAGATAGTTCCTCCTCCATGGAGGCTCAAATCCCGTGTATGGATATTACTGTGAAAGATACCAGACTCTATGGATCAAAGAGATCCAAGAGACAAGTCTCTATGTTCCTTAGGAGCACAGAGAGGAAAGCCCCATCCGCGAGAGAAAAGAACCTAAAAGTTTGAGTCTTTTCTTAGCTTTATCTCTTGGTTTGATTTTCGATATTATCTCAAAACTAAATTATAGGCTGTTGATTAGTTTGAATAACTATAATAAAATTAATTGAGAAGATTCTTAACGTGATTTAATATGAATCAAAGGAAATGCTTTAGAAATTATATAGATAATAAATACATAGAAAGAAAAAAGAATGGTAGATGAAAAGATCAGACGTGGATAGCAATGAATCCGATATTTTTTATTTTTTATTTTTTGATAAGGATAATTACACACAGCACCAGCAAAATCGAGTATCGGTTATTGATATCCATCCCTTTATTCATATATATTTTTTAATATTATTAATATTTTGATATTTGAAAATTAAATTATTTATTTTATTTTATGTGAGAATTTGAAAAAATTGTAATAATTAGATTAATTTAGTTTAATCATTTTTTTCTTTGTTTGTTTGTTTGTAATAAAGGGTCTATTGACTATTGTTATATAAAATGAATATATCCAATACAATCCTATATCTCTAATTTATTCAAAATAAGCTATATTTAATTTACATGACATTAATATTCTGTATGGCAATATTATTTTGTTTAAATGGAATTCGAACACTAAGATATATAATATTCTATTCGGGTGAGAATGTACCACAATTTTGGATAAATTTGCTTGATGATTTCATTAATAATTTATGGCTGCTTAAATAGCAACCCATGTTCATAGTGCCAAAAACAGAGGACACAACCTAAGACTGCCATCAACTAGTAACCGAAGCATAACACACGAAATAACAGAAAATACAAACACACGTACTAATGGAAATAAAATGCAACAGAAAGATAAACATCAAGCATAAAATTCTCTAGCTGCTAATGACCCAATCCACGCACACCATCTTCATGCCATCACGTCCATTTTTCGGTCTTTGCGTCGCACGTGTAGCCCTTCTCTTCATGTTGCACGTCTAGCCTTCTCTCTGATATTTGGGATTTGGCTTGAGACCTCTATCCGAACGTCTTGGCGTAATAAAACTCCCCCCAACAGGTGGACTCTTGTCCTTAAGGTCCACAATTGGAAATTGATCAAGCAGCGACTGGTCCGTCTCCCATGTAGCCTCTTTTGCTGGTAAATATTTCCATTGAACCAAGTTTTCTTCCTCAAATTTCTTGCCCCCTTTGACCCAACGAGTATCCAAAATGTGCTGAGGTTCGAGTATGACAGCCCCTTCATCGGTTACTAGCGGTAACTCTTTAGAGGCAATGTACGCTCTCCCACAAATTTTTTTAGGAGTGAAATGTGAAAGACAGAATGAATTCAGGCTCCCTCTAGCAGTTGAAGTTTGTATGCAACCGCTTCAATTTTCTGTATCATAAGATATGGCCCGTAAAATAGACTAGCAAGCTTCTAGTGGGTATGTTTAAAAATTGACTGTTGCCGATACGGATGCAACTTAAGAAACATCATATCACCCACTTCGAACGCTACATCTTTCCTTTTCTGATCAACCATTTGCTTCATGGGATTAATGGAGGCTTCCAAGTTAGCTTTGAGCTATCGCACCAAATCGTCTCTAGACACTAGATTTTGATCCACTTTGTGTACTGAAGAGAATCCGATATGATAAAGTGGAATTGAAGGTGGTAGATGCCCATATAATGCTTGAAATGGGGTCATTCCCATCGATGCATGGTACGTCATATTATACCATAGCTCCGCCAAGGGAAGATAGGTGCTCCACTTGCGTGGCCATTGATGAACAAAGCATCGAAGATATTGCTTGACACAGCGGTTGACTACTTCTGTTTTTCCGTCGGTTTGTGGATGGTAGGCGGAGCTAAGTTGTAATTTGGTACTTGACATTTGAAAAAACTCTTGCCAGAATTTGCTAATAAATATTGGGTCACGATCATTGATGATGGATTTGGGAAGGCCATGCAACTTGATAATCCTTTCAACAAATTTTCCAGCCACACCTTTAGCAGTAAATGGATGAGTTAAAGTTAAGAAATGTGCGGATTTACTTAACTTGTCAATGACTACCAAGATTGTGTCCTTGCCGACGTTGTTGTGGGACACAGGCAATCTTTCAATGAAGTTGAGAGTGATATCATCCCATACTTGGTAAGGAATGGGCAAAGGTTGGAGAAGTCTCGCCGGAGAGAGCATCTCGGATTTCATTTTTTGGCATACTTCACATCGCTTGACATATTCTTGGACTGCTTGGTACATTTTACGCCAATAAAATTGCTAAGCCAGCCTCTTGAACGTCCGCAATACTCCCGAATGCCCTCCAATTTTTGTTTTGTGAGCCTCATGCAACAACTTAGCCTGCAACTCCCCTTAAGAAGGAATAATTACTCTGCCTTTGAAATAGAATAGCCCTTGGCATTGTGAATATGGCCCCTCGGTTTGAGTCTTGGTCACTTGATCTACAGACTAGATATAAGGATCCCCTTTGTAGGCACTTCGAACTTCATCCCACATGATTACTGCTGGCACATGGAGGTTAAGAACTGGATTGTTTGGGCTTGTGCGAAAGGGTATCTACAGCTGAGTTTTCACAGCCTGGGCGGTAAGTAATTTCATATTCGTAACCCATTAATTTGGTTACCCACTTTTGTTGCTCCGGTGTCGCCACACGTTGTTCCAAAAAATATTTTAGGCTACGTTGGTCGGTTTGGATGAAAAATTTCCTTCCCAATAAATATGGTCGCCATAGGCATATAGCCTCCACAATTGCAAGCATTTCTTTGGCGTAGGTTGACCATGATTTTTTTGTAATTCCCAATGTACGACTCATAAAGCCAATGGGTTTGCCTTGTTGAGTTAAGACTTAGCCAATCCCTTCTCTAGCAGAATCGGTTTCAATGGTGAATGATGCATTGAAATTTGGCATAGCCAGAACAGGTGTGGTGGTCATCGCTTACTTAAGAGCCAAGAAGGCTGTTTCGGCTTCCTCATGCCATTCGAACTTCCCTTTTCTGAGTAGGTTGGTAAGGGGTCAAGCGATGATGCCATAATTCCGAATGAATTTCCTGTAATATCCTGTCAAGCCTAAAAAACCACTTGATTCAGAAATATTATTTGGGTGTGGTCACGCCACCATGGCTGCAATTTTGTAGTTATCAACCTTCACCCCCTAAGGCGTAACAATGTGCCCCAAATGCTCTAACTCCTGATGGTCGAACGCGCACTTACTTGCCTTGGCAAAAAATTTATGCTGCCTCAAAATCTCCAAAGTTTGTTTAACATGCATCACATGCTTATCCCAAGTAGAACTATATACGAGAATATTATCAAAGAAAATCAAAATAAACTTTCGAAGATAAGGTCAAAATATAGAGTTCATATTGGCTTGGAATATAGAAGGTGCATTACAAAGGCCAAACGACATCACTAAATATTCGTAATGACCGTTGTGAGTATGAAAATCAATTTTAAGTATGTCGGGAGGATTTACTCTTACTTGATGATATTCGACCCTCAGATCAAGCTTGGTAAAAGTAAGAGGCACTATGCAGTTCATCCAACATGTCGTCTATTGTTGGAATGGGAAAACGATCCTTGATGGTGGCGGTATTGATTGCACGGTAGTCCATGCAAAATTGCCAACTTCCATCCTTTTTCTTCACTAATAGTACTGGTGAAGAAAAAGGACTGGTGCTAGGATGAATGAGGCCGGAGTTTAGTATCTCTTGAACCTGCTTTTCGATCTTTTCCTTCTGAAAATGGGCATATCGATATGGGCGTACATTAATTGGCTCGGTGCCCTACTTGAGTGTAATGCAGTGATCTACTTCATGCACTAGTGGTACACAAGAGGGTTCCTGGAACACATCCCCGTACTCCTTCAGTATCCTTCCATGTCTTGCTACTTCACATCATATGCCGCACCTTGTGATGCAGTTTCCGTGGCCAGCAAAAAACATTCTGCTAGCAGCGCATCGCCCTGTCAGCATTCCTTGGAAATTTCCTTTAAAGTAGCCTCCTGAATGGTCTGCGCATCTATTCCTTGCAGCCTTTGGGCTTGATTTTCCCATATAAAATCCATGGTTAATTGTTTCCAATTACAAACCACAGAACCCAGCATTTCCAGCCATTAAATGCCAAGTACTAAATCAAGACCTGATAAGGGCAGAGAGAAGAGGGTGAGGTAAAAATCAATGCCTTGTAAATTCACCAGTACCTTATCAAAACGCCCTTGACACTCCAGCCATTCTCCATTAGCCACTCAAATGGTAAATGTTTCTGTTGGCACTACCAGCAACCTCAGCATTTCACCAAACGATCGTTGATGAAGTTATGCGTTGACCCACTGTCGATTAATACCGCAACATCATGATAGCCCATTTTTGCTATTATGCGCATGGTTCTCAGGGCATTCCATCCCATCAATGCGTGTGATGTGATCTCATGTTCAATTTATGGCTCCTGCACCTCCCCCGTATCTCCACCTTGGTCATCCTCCAATGTTTGTTAATCAGTGACTTCCTCCAATATCACGTTGCCTGCTCCTGCATATCCTTCCAAGAGTAACAATTGAGGTTTTTGGCATCTATGCCCTGTTGTGAAATGTTCATTGCAGTTTAAACAGAGGCCTTGCACTCTTCTCCTTTGCATCTCCTCCCATGATAAGAGCCTGATTGGAGCCGCATATGTAGTAGGAGCTACACAAGTGGTTTGTGGAAGAGCTAGAGGAGCTCTTGTAGGTGGTGGTGGTATGAACCTTTGCTATCGTGTGAGTTGCTCATCTCTCCTCCGTGCCAAGTTAATGGCCTCCTTGAGGGATTGCGGTTTAAACATCCGAATCTCGTTGGCAATTTAATGCCTTCTGCGTCCATCCACGAACCCTGTTGCCGAGCTTCTCAAACTCGTGTTGATAGTCCCTCAATGTCCCTAGCTGCCGTATCCTTGAGAGAGCTTTGTCAAAGTCTTCACACTCTGATGGTCCGAAGTGAGCCCATAATTATTCTTCAAATTTTTCCATGAAATCACGTGCCCTTCTTCCCGTAATGTCCTGCAAATCCACTGACACCACTAGTTGGCCTTCCCTTCAAGACGGTAAGTAGCCATGGCAAGTTTTTGGGCTTTGGTAGTGCCCTAGTACTCGAAGAATTGTTCCACCCGATTGAACCACTCCTTTGGATCGTTTCCAGAGAATCGCGAAAATTATAGCTTGGCTGTTTTTGAGGAGACGACCTGCCGACCTCCATCTTGGTTTTCTCGGTTGTGATTGCCATGGCTTGAGGACTCTTGATTTGAGGGCAAAGCATGTGAGAGGCAATTGAGAGATTCCTTCAAATGGTGAAGTTTGAGTCATACCAAACTCCATTTGGTGTAGCCCTTCCTGAACTGCACTGAACCCAAACTCCAATTGTTCAATATGCTAATGACCCTGTCCACGCATGCCATCTTCATGCCAACACGTCTTCACGTCCATTTTTACGTCTTCACGTTGCACTTCTAGCTTCTCTTCACATTGCACGCCTAGCCTCCTCCCTGATATTTGGGATTTGGCTTGAGACCTATGTCTGAACGTCTTGGCATAACAATGGACCATCTGTTTGTACCTTTAACTTATGTGTTTGGGGTATTTGGCATCTAATTCGATTGAGTGTTCAGCATGTTAATTAGCGTGCGTCTTTTGGAGTCTTTGCTTACTTGTGTATTTAGTTTTGCCCTTTGTTTATGTGTTGTACGACATTTATTTTTTCTCTAGCATGTGTGTTTGGAGTGTTTTAATATTTAGCATATGGTTGGGTTTGGTATTTGTCATCTGTTTGGTTTGAGTGCTTACATCTTTGGGTATTTGGATATTTTATTATTTCTTTGTTGTGTTATTTAGGAATACTTGTTATTATTTGGAAGTGTTGGGAGACTTTGTTGTGTCTTGATAGAGAAGTAGGTCTCCACACTGTTATACACCGAAGCCACTTCTCGGTGGAGGCAACTAACGAAGAAAGGTCTAAGGGTGCCAACAGCGAAAAAAGGTCTAAGGGGTCTAACAAAAAAAGAAGAGAAGGGTTGATCGTGAGTTAGCTAAAGGAGTTTTCGAGTCATGTTTGGGGCCTAAAGGCTATCGCGTGTTTAGGGTTTTTTTTTTTTTTTAAGTCCAGATTTTATTACTTATAGCCAATGCCCAGTGTCTGTTTCTTTAATCCAATGTAAGAGTTTTGGTCCACAGTTATAGGGGCTTGTAAAGCCCATTTGAAGTATGTATGTTATTTTCATTAGATATATAGATTGGTAGCTCTCTCTATGCTCTAACTAGAGTTTGTTATGAGAGAAGGACATATAACTTTTACATGTAAGAGGGTTTGTAACACTCCCTTCTTATAGATTAAGAATGTCTCGTACATACGCAATTAAAGTTAAGTAAGAGCCTTGCATAATTAAATAAAATAATATTTATCTCATAATTTAAAAAAAAAAAAACCATATCTAACACATAATCATTCAAAGTTTCCAAACCAATTAAATGGAAAAAAATAATCATAAATAAAAAATCAAAGGTGCATCGGTTGTCTCCTAAGTTTTGCCCACCTGCTCGTAATCCTCATTCTCCTCATCTGGGTGGTTAAAACATGAAATAAAACTAAAATGAGTCGAAAACTTAGTAAGAAACTCATCACAATGTAAACATAATAAACATAAGGCTTTACATAAAATTTTCATGCTGAGTGAATAAAATTTATGACATTTCATATTGATGCCCATGCTATGCATGACTTGTCTTGATTTACCTGAATTAACTGACTGCTCTAATTTATATGATTGACCAACACACTTAACTCTGTGTGCAAGGTTGTGCACCGACCTCATATCTCGCGACCGCAAGGGGAGTCGCTGAGTAGTATTCCGGCATACTACGGTGGACCATTCTTAGGGTTGTGGCCTGCATATCCACCAATGAAACTGAATGACCATCTTATTAAACTATTCTGAACTTATCTTGTACTTGAATTTAAGAAAGTTTACGTATCTTATGCGACATGAGATGTATGACGTACAAATATAACTATAAAATGCTGAATGTGGACATGATGCAAAAAAGTTTACATGTTCATATGCTATGATGAATGACATGCTTGCATATAACGAAGACATACGTGGTACACAAAATGTGGCTATCAAAGAACAAACTTTAATAATAATCTATCCAACTAACTAATGTGCTATCCTAATTTATGATCAAATTTTTTACTTCAAAATGTTGATTCTGAATATTCTCTTTGTAACTTGTCACCTAAAATAAGTACTATACGTTACTAAAAATTCTAAAAAATAATATCTTGATTTCTATTTAATAATTAAATACATACTATGGAGAATAATAATTTTTAATAATTATTTTGTTACATACTAAAATAAATATTAATATTATTTTAAATTCAAATAATTTATCTATTCTTCTAAATCATAACTTAATAGAAATTTTTATTAAAATCCATCAAAACAATTAAGTGGAAAATCATAAACTTAAACAATTTAAAATATTTGAAATAAACTTTAACCTATTATTATTTACTATGAATTAGTTGTAAAATACTTAATAATCTAATTTAAGTTTCTAAGTATTTTTCTGTATAAATATAAGATAAACTAAACCCACTTAAAAATAGTTTCTGGGATAATTAATTTAAGTCTGTTCAAATCCAAACTGGAATTGGAAATAAGCCCACTAAACAAAGCCCATACAGTTCAAACTATATAAAAGTCAAGGCCATTTTAATAATAACATAAAATTTGAAGGGTAGTAACACAGAAAAGAATAAAAGGTAACCATGACATGTAGGGGTGGGTAGCGGGATCTCACACCCCACTTGCCCGCCCTCGTCCGTCCTGCCTCCTCAAGGTGGGGCGAGCAACCTCGCCCACCCATGCAGGGCGGAGGGCGAGCTAATCTCCGCACCCAGCACCTTAATTTTTTTCTCCTTTTTATTATTACAAAAAGATTGAACCCACGAATGTTTTTTGTTATGAACAGGAACATGGATGTTTGGACGGAAAAAAATAGCAAAAGTTCACAACCAAACATGTTAAATCTTGAGTACTGATCACCTTTGAAAAAAGTTGTATAGTCCTTATCATCAAATTTTTTTTCATGGTCACATTCCATATATTGGTAGACTTTGAATTCAAATGAATATTGAAATATACTTGAGATGTACTTCAGATGAATATTAAAAGAGGGGGGCATTGTTATACACTAGAGCTACTTATCGGTGGAGGCAACCAGGGTACCGACAGTGAAGAGAGTTCTAAGGGGTTTGACAAAAAAGAAGAGAATGGTTGATCATGGGTTAATTAAAGGGGTTAACTAAGGCTCCGTTTGCTTACACAAAATCCATATATCATCTCATCTCAATCATTACAACTTTTTCAAATTCTCATACAAAAATATAATAAACAATTCAACTTTTTCAAATCTCAAAATAAAAATAACACTAAAAAATATATTCTAATAATATTTTATTTAACTACTATTCAAAATATTTCATCTCATCTCATCTAAATTGTATATCCAAATCCAATCTAAAGGGCTATCGCTTGTTTGGTTATCTTTTTGTTTAAGTCCCAAGTTTATTACTTAAAGCCAGTGTCCAGTTTCTGGTACTTGAGTCCAATGTATGGGTTTCAGCCCACAGTTACAAAGTGCTTGTAAAGCCTATTATAAGTATGTTCGTTATTTCATTAGATACATAGACTGGTAGCTCTCACTATGCTCTCACCAGAGTTTATTACGAGGGAAGAACATATAAATTTCACGTGTAAGAGGATCTCCTCTTTATACAGAATATAATACAATTCTCGCAATTTCTCTCTACATTCTTTAGCAACTTGTAGTTGATATGTTCATCAAGATCAAAACATGACGATTGGATTATTTTCAATTGAAGCATGATGACATAAGCACTAAGCGCATACATTGTTACTAAACCTCATCCACATGGTTGGCTTGGTATTCTTCTTTCTAAATTCCAATTGACTCCATCATTTTGAACTTGAGGGAGGATGTTAGTGCATATTCACCAGCCTAAATAAGATTTGCATATTACCTATTATTTTTTATGAAAAATATGATAATATTCTATAAATATTATAGGTCAAAGTAGTTTGTATTTATGTGTTGATAGGGACGAGGCCAAAAGGGGGCATGGGGGCCTTCGCCCCCTATGGCTTTTGACCTAGAAGTGTGTGTATATATATATAACCTTATCTACTTTGTATATCTCCCTTAATTTTTGCGATACTTTTATTCTTGTTCTTGTATACAATTCATAAACATATCTTCATGCTTATTGCTCTATGTAAATTTGTAATCCTCCACCCGGTTATTTTCCTCCAAAGCCTTCCTGAAATCGTTCATCTAGCTCTCTGCCCTTTGTTTACCCCTCTCTTCTCATCTTGTGAAAGAATCTCATTGAAATCTCCTACCACACACCAAGGTTAATTATAAGAAGGTCTTAGAAAAGACATCAGTGCCCATGTCTCTTTTCTCTTATTGGCATTAGGATGTCTATAAAAACCCTTAAGAGTCCACTTAGTATTATTGTCATCCTCAGTGATCAAAGTATTGATGTGTCTCTGAGAAAAATTCAAAATCTCAACTTTAATTTCCAACTTCCATAACATTGCCAATCCCCATTTTCTATACCTTGATTCTACCACAAAACAGCCTCGAAAACCTAACCTATTTCTTAAACTTTCAAACTTGTTAGACATTAGCTTTGTCTCAATGAAAGAAATTAACTTGGGCTGCTTTTCCTTAACCAGAAGCAATGGTCTTGAACTGTCCAGGAGTTTTCAAGCCCCCAACAGTTTCAGCTTAAGATGATCATGATGATTGGTGGGACCGACTAGCAACCTCCACCATTACTAGACCCCTCCAAAGCATCTTCTTCCCATTTTCAAAAACCCCTCCAGAGAGCACTCAAAATCACTATCAACCAATTTACACTAATTAGAAACACAATTAAGCATTTGGGAAGTGTTCTCTGGCTCCCCTCTTCCAGCTCCCTATTGTCGAAGCCTTTCTTTCATCGTTGTTACTTCCATGCCCACTGCCACCATGAACTGGGATTTTTATCTTACTCAAATTTCACAAGAGATAAGGCCTTTCAATAATACTGGGCCTAGGTCCAATTTTGTCACACGCAGGTCTTGGCCCATTACTCCACTATGTATTTGTGGGCTGCCCCTCTCCATTTGATACCATTGTATCCCCTACTTCATTTAGTTGAGATTCTATTCTTAGCTCCACCAATATCTTCTCCGTGATTCTACTCTGAGAAAAATATGCACTTTTGAAATCACCCATCACCTCAAATTGCACCTCAGCAATCATTTCTTCCTTCTCAACCTCCATATCCCCCTAATTCTCGCCCCTCTTATGCTCTTTCCTAAATTCATTTTGCTCGTCCGCTCTGTTTTGTGAGGAAGACATCATATCCAGACTCTCTGACTGAGAATTCTACTCGTGTGAATTGAAGTATACTCGGAGCCATGATCCGAATTGATTTTCAGAAGCATTGTTCTACTTCCTTTGATTTCCAATACTGCTACACCCCTGCCTTCCACGGACTATCCAACCACACTTGAAACACATTCAGAGAAGTTTCTCATATTTCAAAGGTACCCAAATCCTTTGTCCCTACAAGTTAACAGTTCTACCTCGTGTTATGGATTTCCTCAAGTCAATTTCAATCTTAACACATAAGTGATTACCCCATCCTCCTTACATCCATTTCTTGTACTGATCCAATTGTCTCCCCAATTTGTTTACTAATTTCTAGATTCATGCAAGCCAACGAGAGATTGTGCATTTGGATCCAAAATGTTTCAAAATCGAAATTTATCAGATGTAGTTGAGTAAACCCATCAAACGGTTTTTGGATGAACAAATAATTATTGAACAACCACGGCTTCCCTCCCAACAGTTTATGCCTATCGACTTTACTTTAAAAGATAATGACAAACAGGTGCAAGCATATTTTCTAGAATGAGAAAGACTTCCCAACTTTCCAAATTTTCGCCATTGTTGAGTGGACAATCTCCTTTCCAATGGGACGTTCTGAGCAGAGCTTACCCACCAAACATCAATCTCCCTTTCTTATCGCCTCTTCCAAGTTTCCCAAATCAAGGTTAATCGATGAAGTCTCCTCATCAATTAACAATAATTGATCCCATACATTAGCAAAATCCTCCATCATTCACTACCTCCAATCGACACTCTAACTAGGGAAATTTGTCCACTCCTACTGAAGCAATAAAAGGCTGGACCTCTTCCTTTCCTAAGCGAGATGACATAGAGGAGAATCAATAATTACTAATTACGTTAAATATATATAATTTCCTCTTCTATAGGTTTTTTACACACTTCTTGTGCAGTTTTCCATTAATATTTTCATCAATCCTAGTCAATGAAAAACATGCCGCATGATTTTTTTATTAGTTTGCGTTTAGTTTTGCCGAATTTTGGGTGAGTAAGGTTGGACAAAATGCTTGACCTGCCCGCCTGCTTGTCCATAGGGGTGAAGCAGCCCAAGATTCACCTACTAATACGGCGAATGAAGTCCCCCAAAAATTATGGTGTACTCTCTATGGATGAGATAATGGTTATTTCTTTGCTTTATGCTGTATATAGTGGATGTAGCCAATTCTATTTTGTTAAAAGTGTTCTAGTATGTTAAAAACATAATACAAATAATTAAATCTAACTTTTCTCTTTAATTTAAGCTTTTAGGACAAGTGATGATATTACATAATATCGTAGAAGATGTTCTGACTTTGAACTTTGAAAAAATAATTTCTAATCATTTTGTTAAATAGAGAAGAGAAAAAAATTTGGAGTAGAATAACTGTTAGATCCTCCACCTTCATTTTTTTTTTCTTGCCATAAAATGGTGGTTAGCCCTCCAAAAAGCAGGACTGTAAACTGAGTGGCTGGACTATCTTTTATTTATATCTTGAGAGGAGAAAATGTTACTTGTTAGTGATCTGACCTACAACATCACAGATCATCCCTTAGAAGGTGAAGGACATTTGGGTAGAATGATTTATATCTAGTTGAACGCCAAAACTAACAAGCAGTTAATTCCAGCCCTGAGTCTTACTTTACATTGAGATATGTATTAGGTAGCTCTCTCAATGTTGTAGAGCACATTAGAATAACGTTTCTCAAAGCATAATGTCATCAAACCTTCCAACTCATGTACAGCTATTTATTTCTTCCGGCTTCCTTTACCCCTATTCTTCTTCTTAGACTTGTTGTTGCCCTTTCCCTTGGTTTGTGTTTCCTTGCTGCTTTGGCTGGAGGCTCCAGACACAGCAGCAACTTCTGAAGCATTTGACTTACCCTCATCAACACTGCTGCCTTCCTTAGCCTCACCACCACTGTCCCTCTCATTGTACTGGTCCACTGATGTATTGTCAGTTTCTGACGTCTCTACCGGATGTATTGTGCTGAGTTGCAAGAAAAGCTGATTCAGGGAAGGTTCGACACGTTGTCTTCTTGACTCTAATCTCTTGGAAAGTTCGCCAATCGTTGAAATATTGTTCCCAGGTTGCGGTTCCCTGATAAGGTAATGTAGAGGAAAGGGGGAAAAGCAAGTCAGCAAGGAATGGCATGTCTAACTCAATAAAGCCATTTGAAGATTTTGCCACAAGATCAAAGAAAATGACCTCTTTGTACAAAGCATAAGAAGGCAGGGCATGTTTAATTCAATATATGTTTTACCTCGCATCCAATGCAACAGAAAGTAGATTCAGTTCCTCGAGCATGCCAGCTACTTCCTTCAATAAGTTTTCATGTTCTTGGTAAATATTCATCTGATGGCATTCACGCATAATAATACTTAAAACGTGAATACATTCCTCCAGGTTTACCTAAATTTTTCACAAAGAAAAAGAAAATTCAGTATGGTGCTCATCAGCATATGCTTTCTGCCAAAGTTTAAATACAATGTAAAATAAGTGTGTTACCTTCATTGCTTGGTCATTTTCAAACATGCACCTTGGATCTCCACCAATCTCCAGTGGCGTCAAAGCTTCGAATCTATCCCAAAAGTAACTATAATTAATTGGTAGCTTGATTGCAATTATGTTGTTCAAATCACCCTGACCTGCCAAGTTTGAAGGTGCGAGCTTATAACCCCCGTGGTCATTACTGTCTGACGAAAGAACTTCACTACAAGCATTAGTTGCACCCACTTCAATAGCTCCAATTTGACCTTGAGAGGCTTCGACTGTCTGAAGACTCAGGACTCTCAATATGTCCTCCCAGGACTGCTTTGCCGTCATATCAACAAAAATCGCATCAGGACATAAAAATTGTGAACAATTCTTTCCCAAACTCACAATTACAAGAGGATTGTGGACCTTCTTAAATGCTTCAGCAAGCACATTTACATTCATATGTATATGTTTCCCTCTTCTCCTAACGACATTATAAAATTCAGATGGAAGTTGCTCAGTGATATCTCTCCTACCAAGCAATTCAGAAAGTGAATCCAAAAAACTCCCAGAGTTCAGATAAACCAAACATATTATAGCAACCAATCTCAACACCAGCAGCCGATAGTAATCCTCCGCATTTATATTAGACCTATCCTTCGCATTTATATTAGACCTTCTGATCCATTCAAGTGTATCCTTCTTATTACAAAGAAACTGCCAAACAAAATCGATAATTGACTCATAGATTCCTCCTAGGAAAGGTGGCACTTCAGAAACAAAAGTGGAATTTGGGATGTTATCTACCTCTTCGTAGATAAACCATTCAACAAAAGAAGACTTCGAAGTGATGAAGTAACCATGGAAGGAGGATGCCAAGATCAATAGGCGCTCAACAAGATACAAGAAACAATCGGGAGATATGTAGTCCTTTTCTATCTTCCAGTTGGCGTTATAGGTATCCTTCAAAGCTTCATGGAGCCTGAATAGAAGGGACCACTCTCTTGGAGATTTACTGATATTGTCAGGCATAGTAGCGTGTGGAAATGAAATATCAACATTCCCACAAAGATTCTGAATGAATGCTTTCCAGGGTGGGTTCTCATCTTTACCATCAAACAATTTTAAAATCTTCTCATACAAATCATTGTTTAGCTTACCCAATCCAAGAATTATCATCACAACTCTTCCAATTTTCCCATAAGTTAGCTTACCCCTCAAGCTGATGTTTTCCAATATCACTTGCTGTAGTAAATTCTTAGAAGTTTCACTCCCTCTCAGAGAAAACCTGTTCTCTGCCAATGACTTTCGCCAATCTAGAGGAAATACATAGCCAAAGAAAGATTCAGCAGAAAATTTGACAAATCCCTGTAATGCCTTGTCATCTCGGCACCCGCAGTCCAGATATTTGGATTCCAAAAGAGACTTTGCAACCTCAAATATATGAGTAAGTGATCTACTTTGGCAGAACATAGAGAGGTTATTCTTTAATGAGAGATTATAAAGAGCTTCAAGATTCTTCAAAACCTGCAGGCCAACAGAAAGTATTTCTGCAGACCAGTAACTTCGAGCAGTCGAAGCTAAATGGCGAACATCAATAGAAACCAACTTTCCATTCCGATGAAGGAATCGATTATCCCAATCTCTCACCCAATCAGCACCAGGGTTGAGCAAAAGATAGATTGCATTAAGTTCACGAAACTGTCTCCACACTCCCATGTAATTCAAACAGAAATCTCCATATTGTTTATATTCATTAAAATCTTGGGTTTCAAGACTTCTGAGATACTCGAAAATGTTCACAACATGATCTTTCCAAAAATTCCAAAAGTAAGCAAGTGTTTCTACAGACATCTGATTTCCGGAGATCAGCTGATCCGAATGCTTTATTCGATCAAAAACAAAATAATCTTCCCAGATATACTCTGACGAGCTTGTATTAAGATGAGCATCTATAATTTTTCGAGCAGATATTATTTCACCACAAGCACTCTTATGTCTCTGAGAAGAATTCAAAGAATTTTTCATGACGGATACACTAGTCTTCTCGTTTGATAAAACATCAGCCTCTGTACAAACACAAGCATAGAAGTTGTCGGACACATTCTTAGCAAATGACTTTGCTTTTGCCAAAAGCTCTTGCTTCTCTGAAAACTGCTTTAAAGGCCAGCCTTTACTTCCAGCTGTCCATAATGAGCTGGACAACACAAAGAGGAGAATTAGCATGGATGCTTCTTTGAAATTCCCGGCCTTCCCAAGTAGATCAGAAGCCTTTAGAATCTCCCCTCTTAGCTTGGCAATGTTTGCAGCCTCTACGAAGTTGCCCAATTCTTCTTCCAACAACAAAAGCTCATCAAAGCAACCATGAGGCTTCAAAAACTTGCGCATCAATTCTATGGAATGAAAACCTTTAACAAACCTCATCATGGATCTGTAATCTTTAAGCTCATAATAATGAAGAGCACAACCCTCTAGAAACTCTTGTTCAATTTTTTTGATTACTTTTCCTCTTCTAACCACGCCAACGCCTATAGCTGCATCTTGTTTCCAAAACTGAATGTACTCGAAACCCTTGTCAAATAATTTTCCCTTGGTGCAAACTTTTAAACATTCTGGAAAAAAATAGCCCCTAGCATAAACATCAGCTGCAAGTTCATAACATCCTGCAAGAGAAAAGCATTCCCCAGCCTTTTCCAGCTCTGACTCCCCACATTTTTCTAAATAAAGCCTGCCTGCAACAGTTGGATGTTTGCCAAGTCAAAAACAAAAAATCTCATTAAAACCAAACCACTCTCAACCTTTTTTTGGTGCTCAAGTTAATGTTTCAGCTTTCTTCATGTGCAGAAATTTATGGCAAAAAATTCAGAGATTAAATAAAAGGAATTCCAACCCTCGCATGAGGTTTGTGATACAAGTACTTGTATCAACAATTCCATGAAGAACACAGTCGTAATGGAAAAGATGACAAAGTAAACAGTGAAAAGGAATACTTGTGGAGCACATTTCAGACTCTTACATTCTCGTCCCTCAAATTTTTTAAAATGGTCACTACCCAATGATGATTCCACCAAAGTGGGGTGGTCCTGAGAGTAGTTTGGATATGGTTCTACTTTCAGTGTTTTTTCCACAAAGGGCTGGCCCCTCTCCAAACTCAAATGTGCACTGGCACTTGACAGTTTGACACTTTACCATTCTACTCGACAACGACTTCGCTCGGAATTATTTCTATAATGTCAAAAGCTTCCAATACCAGATGGCGACAGAATTAATTCAACTGTCAGACAGATTGACGTTTTAAGATGCATTATACATTGTAAAAAAAATTAACAGCAAAACTAGAACCCAAACACCACAAGCACATGGTAGGTTATATTTGATGACTTTCATAGAATTCAATGTATACCTGCTCTTTCATACTCCCCCAACTCACAAAAACAACGGGCAGCAGAATCACCCTTGCCTATTGCTTCAAATATATCAGCAGCTTCCCTAAGTATAACATTTGCTGCTTCAGGATTCAAATGCCGCATTCGGTCAGCCGTGGCTCTAAGGCCAGCAGCCTTAGATCTTCTTTCCCAATAAGTATCTCCGGCTCTTTCAAAGCACATTGTTGCTATTTCATAGTTGCAATCATGATATAGCTGTACAGATAAAAGAATTAGATATCCATAGAGAGGTAATTGTGTTTGCAGAAAAGAAAAAAAATAAGGTGTCAATAGATAAAAGTAATAATTTCTGTAGCAGAACTCAATAACAATGACCGTATCATCTTCATCATTGCCTAGCTATTAATTTGGGTAACAATCGAAGCCTATGATACTACCACAAACGAATATTCTGATCATTCCTTCACCATGATATTCTCCATGCAATAACCTAATCCAGTCACAATCGGAGCAGAAGAACTTTTAACAATAGAGGGCCAAAAACAATGACATAATATAAAGTACTGGTAGGAGTAGTAGAGTTAGTTTGGGAAAAAATTACGTCTATGAAACTATAAAAATAAACAGTCTGATAGTTCCTTCACCATGATTTTTCCTATGAAATAACCTCAGGTTTTTGAGTCACAATAGGAGCAAAATATATTCATAAACAGTGGAGTGATAACCTTCATGCCCCTTGACTTCCACTCCTCTGAACTGCTAGCAACTTGCATTGCCTGAGCAAGTGAGTCGTCCAGTTGTCTGACTTGGACAAGACACTTTTTCTTCCAATATTCAAACATAGGTTTGCAGAACTCCTCTGTATTCTCACAAATCCACAATCTCTGCCTTGTTCGTGTGACAGCTACATAAAGTTGCTTTAGTTCTGAGCATAAGACATTGTGTTTGGTGGAAAAGGTGCTAGGTGAAGTTGAGTCGAGCAAATCGTATTCCTTCATATATTCATATATTACCCTCCATTTATTTTTCAAAGGTGATGAGCCAAAAAAGTTGTACAACAATACATCCTGCGCAAGCACAACATAAGAATCACTGAAAACCAGGAAAATACGGCTCAATAAATTACTGTTTGAGAAAATGGACCCTAGCTTAAACATGTGACGCAACAATTTTTAATATGTAGACATAATGCACAGAAATATGCATTTTAAGATTTTGGCCCTGTTTGGAGGTTGAGATGGACTAATCTCATCCTATCTCATCTCATCTCATTTCAATCAAACACCACTCAAATACATATATTTTTCAATTTCAAATCTTCATTACTAAATCATTACAATTTTTCCAAACTTTCAAACAATAGACAAAAAAAAAAAAAAATCAACTTTTTTAATTCCCAAAACAAAAATTATATTAAAAAATTATATTCTCACAATATTTTAATTTTATACTATTTGTATTCAAGTTTTTTTCTCTCATTTCCCCAAATCTCATAAAACATCTTACCTCAAACTATTTCACTACTATTCACAGTCATCTCATCTCATCTCATCTCAACATCATTTCAAAGCAATAGCTTTATTCATTGAGAATTCAACAATCAACTAGACTAATGAAACTCCCCAGTGCTAATCAACTCAATGTAAACCAATAAATCAAATAAATAAACATGCACAATAACCACCTGAAACTCAAGGCCCTTACACTCCACAATAGTTAGAACAAGAGCTTGCTTCCCAACATATTTGGCAACTTCCTTCCGAGCAGAATCATCCCGTACCAATATTACCTGCTCCGCACCAAAGCCAACAATACTTGCTCCACTATTTCCACTATTTCCAAAAATAGTGATGATTGCATTTTCATTGCTCCCGGATTCAAGCAAAATTGGAGCTTCCCCATACACAAGACTATTCTCAGGCTCCAAAACATCAATCGATTGAGGAAAGAAATGATATAGAAGTTCGATAACACTGTGTGCTAGTTTGAGAACCCCATCATGAGTACGGAAATTCTGGCTCAGATGGAAAATATTTGACATTATTCCTTTTTCTTCTCTTTTATCATGTCCACTGCTTTTTGATTCCAGTAGAAACTTCTTGTAGAATAGAGATCGTATATCCTGGAACCTAAAATCAATTCCCCTTGCAATGGTTTGTGCTGTATCACCAGAGAAAACAAAACCTTCTTCAACATTTTTGCAGATATATTTGAATAATGCAATTTGGCTCAATGTAAGATCCTGAACCTCATCTATGTATACAAAATCAATTGTATCACCATTGTAGCTTCCAATTCTCAAACGACGATGTAGGTCTATCACAAGATCAGCCAGATCAAACTCACCATTTTCCATCTTCATCTTTTCATAATTTTGAAAGAGCTCATATATTATTTCTCTCTCCTGTCTACTTAAACTGGAAGCACGGCTATTTGATAGTAAAAGATAGTCGTCACGACTGAGCTTACCATCACCTTCCTCTACAGCTTGTGGGCCACCTTTTATATGAGAAATAATCTCTGTGAAAACTCTGGAAGAGTCAAGCTTTGTAATTAGCTTGGCATTGAAATGGGGCCAGTATGATAAACTAAAC